>JAQZBX010043725.1:0-21579 GCA_029593785.1 Cabassous unicinctus | reverse complement strand
GTGGCCCAGTCAATGCCCTAATCATAACTTAATCATGCCCACATTGACAGACCAATTTACAAGCATTATCCAATTATATTTTTGAAATTCATAATTACATCAAACTGCACAACTGCAACACTCCACCCTCTGAATTCCAAAAATACATTACAATATTAAAAAACTTTAAATCAGTAACAATTCAAGTACAAAATCATATCATAGGCAGTTTAAAGAAACACAGTTTGTCTTGGGGCAAAGTCCTGTCTGCTATAGACCTCTGAAACTTACCAAACCATTTAACTGCTTCCAATACACAAATGGAAAGAGAAAGGATAAACATTTTTATTATCATAAGGAGAAACTGGTATGAGTCATTGATCCTCTACAGTTCAGTAAACCTGCAGGGCATCCTCCATTTGATTTCAAAGTCTGAGAGTCATTCTTAAGAAGATGGATTCTTCTCATTGGGGCGACATGGGAACCCACCCTTTCCACAGGCTTGCCCAATGGCCATTTTCTTGGTTCCACCCTCATCAAGCATCTGGGTGTCAACCAAGCTCCAGATCTCACCCTCCAAGAGTGTTGGGGTGATTGCCACACCTTAGCCATTCTTTGGGTTAGAATCTTAGCCCCCCTAGTACAGTGAGGTGAAGACAACATTCCCCCTAACTTTGGCATACAGGTTCAATCCTCTCAGAGAACGAGTTGACCACCTGGCCTTCCCTAACCTTTGGCATACAGGTTAGACCCTCTCAGAGCAATGGGTTGACCACCTGGCCTTCTCTAATCCATGGGGGACAAGTACACCCCTCTCAGACCTATGGGGTGTTGACCTTAACCACCCTAATGTTTGAGGAATGTACTCCATCCTCTCTGCACCCTGGGATGGCAAAACTCTCACAGAACATTGAGTGGGGACATCCACCCTCTTCAACTACTGGGGAAAACTCACCCTCTCTGCACCATGGGGCATCAAAACTTTCCCAGAACATCAGGTAGGAACATGCAACCTCTTCAACTGCAGGGGCAAACTCACCCTGTCTGTATACATGGGTGCGGCTCCTCTCTGCCCAAGGAGATATCTTATTCCAGATCTCTGCTTCCACGGTTTTCTTCTTAAAGCTGATTCTCCTTCAATCTCTCCTTTCCATGTCCTTTTTTGTCCAAGCTGACAGTGGTTTTGTTCATACAGCTCTCTCAAAAGCTTTGTTGGTTTAGCATGCATGAAACAGGGGTCCAAGCCATCAGACAGTAAGATTTTCCACAAGTCTTTCCGAGATAATTGCATCTTCAATTCTGAGTTACGATTTCCAAGTTTAGTAAAGTCTTCAAATAGGGCATTTTCATCTGGGAATTTGATTTCCAGAAACTTGGAAGTTCTGGAATCAGTTTCTGTTTTCTTTGTGCCCAAAAGTTCAGCCCTTAACGTATTTCGCTCATCTAGTGTTTTGCTATAAGCTGCAAGGAGAAGCCAAGCCACATTCTCTGAGTTTACCTTGGAAAGTTCTTCAGCTAAATGCACTGGTTCGCCATTTTCAAATTATGTCTTCCATATAACACCAGGAGTTAATCTTGCCAAGTTCTCTGCAACTTTAAAACATGGATTGCCTTTCCTCCAGTTTCCAGTAATAGTTTCATCATTTACTTCTAAGGTATCATAGAAAGTCTCTTTAGCATCCATATTACTATCAACAGTCTCTTCAAAGTCATCTTAGCCTTTTCAAGCATTTCACAATTCCTTGAAAAAATACCCCTTACCCATTTATAAAACCGTTCCAACATTTTGGTAGATGCAAAAGCATTTCCCCAGTCCTCAGTACCAAATTCTGTATTAGCCAAAGGGGTGCTAATGTGGAATACCAAAAATGGGTTGGTCTTTATAAAGGGTATTTATTTGGGGTAGAAGTTCACAGATACCAGGCCATAAAGTGTTAAGTTTCTTCTCTCACCAAAGTCCGTTGTCACGTGTTGGAGCAAGACAGCTGCCGACATTTGCTAGGGTTCAGGCTTCTTAGGTTCCTCTCTTCCTGGGGCTGCGTTTCTCTCTCCGGGCTTAGCTCCTTTGGTTCCTTCACAAGGTCAGCTGTAGACTATCAGGCGAATGGCTCACTTCTTTTCTCCTGGGGCCTTCTCTCCAATATCAAAACTGCTTCTCAAAAACTGCTTCAACTCTGTTCTTTGCCTTGCCTTTTATATTCGATTCCCCACCCACCAAGGGGTGGGGCTCAATGCCCTACTGACGTGGCCCAGTCAACGCCCTAATCATAACTTAATCATCCTCAGATTGACAGATCAGTTTACAAGCATGATCCAATTATATTTTTGGAATTCATAATTACATCAAACTGCACAACTGCAACAGCAATTGAGAAAAAAGCATTTGCGAGATCAACAGTTGCATACCAGGTACCAGGGTACCAGGGGAAGTGTTGATTTGCTCAAGCAATGATACCACATTTGGGACAGCAGCTGCAATTGGAGTCACCACTTGGTTAAGTTAACAATAATCTACTGTCATCCTCCAAGATCTATTTGTTTTCTGCACAGGCCAAGTTGAATGGGGATGTGGAGGGAATCACCACCCCTACATGCTTCAAATCTTTGATGGTGGCACTAACCTCTGCAATCCCTCCAGAAATCTGGTATTGCCTTTGATTTCCTATTTTGCTAGGTAGGGGCAGTTCTATGGCTTCCACTTGGCCTTTCCAACCATAATAACCCTCACTCCACAAGTCAGGGATATAATGTGGGGATTCTGCCAGTTACTGAGTATGTCTATTCCAATTGTGCATTCTGGAACTGGGGAAATAACCACAGAATGGGTCCGAGGACCCACTGGACCCAGTGTGAGATGGACGTGAGCTAAAAATCCATCAATCACCTGACCTCCATAAGCCCCTACTCTGACTGGTAGACCACAGTGATGTTTTGGGTCTCCTGGAATTAATGTCACTTTGAGCCAGTGTCTAATAATCCCCAAAATGTCTAATCATTTCCTTTTCCCCAGTGTAGTTACTCTGGCAAAAGGCTGTAGGTCTACCTGGGGAAGATGGAAGGAAGATTAACAGTAAAAATTTTTGGCAGTTTAACAGGATCCTACCCCACGGGGACCTGGCCTTCTCCTCATTCCAGGGGCTCAAGGTCTGTAACCTTGATGGAGTTTCAATTAAAGGCCTTTACTACTGACAAAAAGGTCACCTTGGAATGTAATAAACAAGTCCTACAGTCTCATGATAATAGGAGCTGGGTGGGGAAACATCCTGAAACAACACCTGTGAATTGCAGAAATGTAATAAAGAACTGAGCTATTGACCTTTAAGACTTGTTGATTTCAGTAAGATGTAACTGTCAAGTATCTATTACCCTTACACATGCTCACACGTATTTTCTTTGTTCTAAAGCTGAAATAAAAGCCACACTTTGTGAGGTGGCTGGGTTCTTCTCTCCATATCGGATGGAGGGTCCCCTGATCCCAGTTTCTTCTTCTCTTTGTTTCTTTCTTTCTCATCTGCAGCACCGTTTTCACCGACCCAGTTCTTGAACATCAACATAAACTGTCTCAAGTCTGGGAATTGATCAAGTGGCTGGGATTCTCTGTGTCTGTAATTTGAGTTAGGGTTTTGTTCATTTGACCTAGAACTCTTCTGCTTATACAGATCCAGAAGAAATTTAGTAGAATGCCCATGTATTTCACTTCTAGGTACCCCATGATCTATTAGCCAACACCGTAACTCCATTAGACTCAGACTATTCTGAGTGCTGCTTTGAATCTGCCTTTCATTGCAGTAGCCACACCCACCTTGTCTTTGGCGATTAACTGCCCATACTTGACTTTTACCGGACAGAGATCCGATCATCCCCATAATGTTTAAGGATTCCAATTCCATTACAGCCCTCCCTACAGTAATATCTGGACTACAGAGAAGAGCAACCACAGAGCTCTTCAGAGAAGATGGGGTTAGTCTTACAAATTTATTCCTCACAATCCTGGTTAAAGGTGTGTCCTCTGGACATTCCTTGGGTGGGTGGGCAGGTCTCAAATGGTAAATACATTCTAGCATTCCAATCTCTCTAAGCCTTTGAATCCTCTCATCTACTGTATACCAGGGCAAATTGGGCATCTCAACCTCAGACCTGCTAGACCATCTTTTGGTCCATGTTTAAGTCAGCCACCCAAATAAAACTGTTACTGCCCTTTCTAATCCCTTGAGCTATAGCGTTAAATCCAGAATTTCTGCTTAGTGGGCCCTTATCAATAAATTTAGCCTGTTCCAATTTTATATTCCTTCTACCATTATCCCATACCCTTAGTATACATTCCCACACATTTTTCTCTGATTTCTGTCTATGTAAGTTGGAAAACTCATGCAGTTCTTTCAGAGTATAGCATACTTCCTCATCTGTCACCCTTTGTACTTCACCTTTGGGGGCTTGTTGTGATTTTAGTGTAGTAATATGTCTCGAAGACAAGAGGGGTGGTGGGGGTAGGTAAGGAGAAGGATTAGAAATGTCTTACAAGCTACTGACCTCAGGGCATTCCTTTGCATTTTCTTCTGGTGAGACAGGATTAACTTCTTCAGGCAGGGGTTGGAAGGCAGATTCCTCAGGGCAGACTGGAGGTTGGGTGGTGCATACTGGAGTTTAGCTGGTACCTGCCTCAGGACTGGGAGGAGGTCCAGAATCCCTGGGGCAGGCCAGAGGCTGGGCAGTGCAGGCTTCTGTTTGGCTGGTATCCACCTCAGGGCTGGAAGGAGGCCCAGACTCCCTGGGGCAGGCCATTACAGGTGTAACTGGTAAAGTCTCAGCAGAATTTGGGGTTCCAATGTCCCCACCAATATTATCATCAATCCTTGGGGTTCCACTCCTTTCTAATCAGTGCCTTCACTGTAACTACAGAAACCCTCTGGGTTTGAGATTTTAGTTTCCTCTGTAATTCTGCTACTCTTACAATGAGAGTCTGGGTTTGATTCTCAGATATCTCAAGTCTGTGGCTACAGGAGACAAGATTTTCTTTCAGGGCATACATAGAAACTTTCACATCATTCATGCGGCATTTAAGTTTCAAATTTGAAGACTTTAGTTAGTCTCTTTCTTTTGTAACTGTATCCAGAATATCTAGGAGGAGCCAGCCAACATCATTATATCTTTTGATTCCACAAAATTCTATTAAGGAGTTGAAAACACTCTTATCCAGATCCTTGCTTCTTATAAGCATGGAAGTAGGGGAATCCAGTGATGCTATTTTGCATATCTCTATTGCCAGCTCATGCCATGGACTGTTAGCAACCTCTTCATTATTGGAAAGGGAGTCATTAGTACCTTTGAGTCCAATTGGAGTAGAGAGCCAATTACAAAACTCCCAAAACCACCTCAGACATCCCATGTTTAAAACTCTATTCCTCGAGAACCACTCCCAGTACCCACCTGTATTAGTCAGGGTTCTCTCAGGAAACAGAATCAACAAGATATATCTGTCAATAATACGAAATTTTAAAAGAGTCTCTCACGCGACCATGGGGATGCACAAGTCCAGGTTCCACAGGCAGGCTGCAAACCAGGGACTC
The DNA here is from genome assembly GCA_029593785.1 of Cabassous unicinctus. Taxonomy (NCBI): domain Eukaryota; kingdom Metazoa; phylum Chordata; class Mammalia; order Cingulata; family Chlamyphoridae; genus Cabassous; species Cabassous unicinctus. The sequence continues at coordinate 16,033 of JAQZBX010043725.1, read as the reverse complement.
CGATGAAGGCCCAATGAAAGGTCCTTGATGAGTTTCTGGGAGAAGTTGGCTGTCCAAAGCCAAGCTGGGAAATTCTCTCTGAATGTTTAAATCACTTCCCCTTTTAATGCATTCAACTGATTGGGTAAAAGCATCATCCTTTGCTAATGCAATCTCCCTGATTGATGAGATGTAATCAGCCATCCATGCAGAAAACTCACTGGTGATCGAAGTCCATAAATGTTTTTGTATTACAATTAGCTCAGTGCTTGCTGGACCAAACACCTGGACACAATTACCTGGCCAAGTTGACACATTAGCCTAACCATCACAGTCTTCATGTTACCTTTACTGAATTCTGTCAAAATATAGTCTAAATATAGCTATACTCTCTGGACATTCAACAGAGTATCACATTGATCAATTACATTGACGATGTTATTCAATTAGACTAGATGAGTAACAATTTGCACAATTGAGGCTATGTTAGTATACATGCATTCAAGTGACTGAGAGATATATATTGAAATGGTTCTGAGTCCTATTACATTTCAAAAATTATTTAGAGCTCCAGTCATAAAAAGCATGTTCTAACAACCTTTCCAAAGGGAAATACAAATCATTGCATCTTGTATCTCCTATCACAAGAAGAAATCATAGTATGTGATGGTTAATTTCACATGTCACTTTGGTTAGGTTATGTTGTCTAGTTTTTTGTTCAAATAAATTCTGTCCTGATTTTTACTTTGATGGTACTTCATAGATGTCTTTGCATGTATAGCCAGTTGATAGCCCCTATTTGGGTGATTTGTCTGATCAACAAAGGACATTGCTTTCAACAAGGAGGGGAGTCTCTTCATCCAATACATTGAAGGTCTTAAAGCCAGAACTGAGGATTTCAGAAGTCAAAAAGAAAAATTTCTCCTCTACTTCAGCCAGCCAGCTTCTCCTGGGGAATTAAACTTCACCTTCATCCATGTTTATAACTTGTGACCTGAGCTACGGAATTCAGGCTTGCCCTTCCCCACAGTCACTTGAACCAATTTTTATAATTAAACCCCAACTAATATACAAGATCTGGCAGATTTCTTTGAGTAGTTCTCTGGTCCATAGTGGGTAATGTGAAAATCTGTGGACTGCAGTAGAGCTCAGACCAGACAAAGGCCTAGTAGAAATTTCAGGCTGTGGTACAAGCAACCCTACTCCTTGGGCTATATGATCCAACAGACCTTACAGTGTTGGAGGAATCAATGATAGGAAAAGATATTTGTGGAGTCTGCAGTAAACCCCAGTTGGAGAAACAATGCAAGTACCTGGTTTTCTGGAATGAGGCAATGACACCTGAAGTGAAAAATTATACACATTCTGGAAAAGGACTCCTAGCATGGCCCTGATTGAATGCCTAATCATGAGACAGCAAGCAACCATGAATCTAATACTGCCCATCATCAGATGTATCATATTAGAAAACTTCATAAACTGTTATCCCTAAGTAACATGGACTCCAACACCTTTCTGCTAGCATCCCTCCTTCATCTCTCACTTAAGGCTTTTTGGGAATTTCTTTGCAAACAGATGAAAGAGGAGGAAAAAGCCTGAGCTTTTTTTTTTGGATGGAATTCCTAGGTCTGTGTGTGCAAGGTGAAAATAGACAGAAGCTGCACTACAACCTCATTTAGGGTGAATTGAAAGACCCTGGAGGAAAGTAGGTGTGGCTCAATGGATAGAGCCCCCGTTTACCATGCGGGAGGCCCCGGGTTCGCTTCCCAGGGCCTCCTTGTGAGAGCAGGCAGGCCTGCGCGGTGCGGTGGGCTGATGCAGCAGGACCTCACAGTGGGGGCGGGGGAGATAAGCGGACATGGAGGAAACGCACAGCGAATGGACACAGTAAAACACAAGCAGCAAGGAGGGAATAAATAAATAAATAAATAAATCTTTTAAAAAAAGAAAAAGAAAAAGAAAGACCCTGGAGATGGAACATCCTACCAATGGACCTGAGCATGGTAAACTTTGCAATCCATTTTATGTTGAAAGATATCTAACACAATTATAGAATATATACAAACTCATGGGAAGCTTCAGAAAGTTTGAATAGCTGACTGGAAGCACTGATGGAATAAGATTGGAATTGGGAGATTGTGGACAAGGAGATCTGGAGTAGACACATGTGGATAAAGATTTGGGAGTGGACACAAAATGTGAAGACCTGTGTATCATATATATATATATGCTTTCTAGAGAGCATCCAGATGGAGCCTATCTATGGTACCATGAGCAAGAATTCCCACTTACATAAGTTGATCTAGCTATTTCTGGAGTTAACAGTAAGGCCTGACATCAACCAACATGGGGATTTGAGAGTACTCAAGGAGATCAATTAGCAACTCACTGGAAACTTGACTACACTTTCTCCTTGACAGGCCATATTTTATTATATTTTCTTTTATTTCCCATAGGAATACATGTATGCTGTTAATGAGCTTGTCTTTCCCACTAGCAGTGTTTCATACACCATTACTGAGGACTTAAGAAAGATTTGCTCCATTGACATGTGATCTTGTATAATGACACAACCAAGGAGACACACATTTTACAGAAAAGGAGATGAATGAATGAGCCCATGATCACTGGATCCCCCGGCCATATGATATAATGTACCACTCATGTAGGTGTAGCTGAAGCCTTGGCTCAGCGGCAATGTTCTGTAAAGATAGGGGTGTCATCCTGCAGGATGCAGTATATGCATGGAATAAAAAACCTTTTATTGCACTGTATTTGTGATATGTAAAATACTTGGGTGTAGGATGAAAGGGATGGTAGCAAGAGTGGCCATACATATCATAACTCCCAAGAATCCACTATTGGACCCTGGGGTTCCTGTTCCCACAACTCTGGTCTCAGTGTTAGGGGGCCTTGTCCTCAAGGCGACCACACATTTTCATCAGAGAATATCAGATTCCTTTTAAATTTTAAGCTTGTTGTACTTTGCATCTTTTCTTGCAGAAGCCAGCAAGAAAGATGTGTCACTGCCTTAGTAGCAGGAATCGACCTTGATCATCAAGAGGAGATAGAGTGCAATTGCACAATGAGCATTGAGCCTAGATGAGATATTTCGGTACCTCTTAATACTTTTTTGCCCAACTAAGATGGTGAATGCTTAGGCACATGAATTCTGCCTTGAAAGCGGATGGATGTAAAAAAAATAGGCTGGATGACATCCTTAAAATGTTATATGGAAATGTTGTTTTGCAGATCATCCACCAATTTATTTAGGTAGGAAAATGTACCATTATTTGCTTTTTCTATTTAGTATTAAGTAAGCACTCAGATGCTGTAGAGTTACATGTTAAATTTATAGAAATTGTCCAGGAGAAATGCAAAAAATATCTGCTATTGAAAACAGCATTAAATGTGGTTTTATTGCTCTGCAGGAAATTAAAGTTATGCTTTTAGCTCAGCTTACTTCAAACTGCCTTCCCTTGTGGACTGTGTTTAGTTTGTGGAAGTTCTAATTCTGAACTGAACAAGCTTTATTATTCCAGTGACATGTACTCATTTCATTCTATATTTGTACAAAAGTCACATTTCTAATTCTTTGAAAATTTTACTCTGTCAAAGCTTTCCTGCATCACTTTTCCCTTTTCACGACTGGAGGTGGGAGGAAGGGAACATGGAGAATGTGTAGAGATATGTTTCATTTCCCTTTATGTTCCTAAATCTTACCTGTCTGGAGAAAATAATCATTCCCCAAAGTTATATATATAGGAGAGTTCACATTTATATAAAATAAAGGGAAATGCAAATTAAAAGGAAAATAATTTAAAATTGCCATTTGTTAATTGGCTTTTTTCATAGTCAAATGAAAAGGTCTTAGTAACTAATCTTTGGGAGAGAGCCCTCTGTCTTTAGGTCCCTCTCCTCAGGGCCATACTTCTGCTTCTAGTGAGACTTCCATGGAACTTAAGTCACTCTTAAGAAAAGCTTGGTCCCTAAAGTATGGGTTAAGCTGAATCCAGAATATATTCCTCACCCCCACCCATGCCAAAACGTAGATATTGTTTTGTCACTTCAGTTTATCACAATAATGCAGGATGAGAGCAGCCCTCTAGGTCTTTCCCCTTTTAAGGTCTCCATACTAGAATAACATGCAAAATAGCTTTGTTCTTATGGACTTTAGCAGGAAACTGGTAGAGATTCTCTCTCTCCACTTTCTCTCTCTCCTTCCATCCATCACTCCTTCCCTGTTGTGATTTGAAGCTGTATGTACCCCAGAAAAATATGTTCTTAAATTTAATTCATTCCTGTTGATGTGAATCCATTTGTAAAGAGGACCATTTTATGAGGCTAATTCAGTTAAGATCTAGCCCACCTCAATCAGGATGTGTCTTAATCTTATTGCTGAAGTCTTTTATAAGTGGAATGAAATTTAGACATAGGGAAAAAGAAAGACACAAGAAGCAGCCAGAAGCTGAAATTCAGCATAAACCAAAAGAGAATGGAGAAGCCAGGAGAGGCCACCATGGGCAGTGCCATATGATAGAGGATCCAAGGACCCAGGATAGCTGCCAGTCAACCCCAGAATATCTTGGAGAAGAAAGCATAACCTTGAGGATACCTTGATTTGGACATTTTCCCAGCTTCAAAACTGTGAGCTAATAAATTTCAATTGTTTAACTACCCATTGCATGGCATTTGCTTGTGCATACTAGGAAATTAAACACTCTCTCACATCCACACTTACAAATATTTAAAAATAATTCTGAGAGACACAAAATTCAAGAAGTATAAATAAGAAGAAATACATCTTTTGTTACAAAAAAGATCCAAACTTGAGCTAGGAAATTATTACTTGATATGGCCTGCTTTATTACTAAATTATGTATACTCTGTCTAATCAGCTTGTAAGTGACACTTATAAGAAATGGAAAACGTAAGGATGGGTTTTCACTTTCAGGGAGCCATTGGCAATGAGAGTTGAAACCTAAAAGTTTTGGCACGCCATACCAAAATTTTGACTTAAATCATCAAGAAATTGGAAGTCTTCAAAAATTTTCTTACAAGGAAAGCATGACATAAATGGAAGTGTGCTTTAGAAATATTTATTTAGGATGAAATAGTGTGTGCATGTGTGTATACATGTGTGTGCACATATAGACCAGAGTTGGGAGGGATTTAAAGTAGGGCATCCAGTGGAAATATATTGGCAAAAGGGGAAAGGATATGAATAAGTGTCATGGCAGTAGGAATAGAGTTGTAGAAATGCATTATATTATTTATAAAATAAAGAAAACAAGACAAAAAGCAAAAAAAAAAAAAAATAGTCTTTTGCATTTATCCACATAGTTACCATTGCAAATTCACCTGATTCTTTTCTGAGAATTTTAGTTTGTGTTAGATATTATTTTCTTTCTACCTGAAGAAGTTCCTTTAGCATTGTTTGTAGTGCAGGTTTGCTTGCAAATAATTATCATGCTCTTCTTTTTGTAAAAAGCTATCTTTATTTCTCCTTCATTTTTTTTTCCATCTGTTAGAGAAGTTGTGGGTTTAGGGAACAATCAAACATAAAATACAGGTTTCCCATATACTACCCTATTATTAACATCTTGCTTTGGTGTGAAACAGTTTTACAATTTATGATAGCTTATTTTTATAATTGTACTATTAACCATAGTCCAAAGTTTAATTTAGGATTCACTGTTTGTGTAGTTCCATGGATTTTGTAAAAATTGTTATTCTGTTACTATATATACCTCCTAATATTTCCCCTTATAATCATATTCAGATATATGTTTCAATGCTGCTACGTTCACAATATTGTGCTATCATCACCAACATCCATTACCAAAAAATTTCCATCTGTCCAAATAGGAATCCTTTACATTTTAAGCCTTAACTTCCCATTCTCTACCCTCACTCCATCCCTTGGTAACCTGAAATCTACATTCTGACTCTATGAATCTGCTTATTCTAATGATTTCAAATCAGTGAGATTATTTAATATTTGTCCTTTTGTATATGGCTTATTTCACTCAACATGATGTCTACGAGTTTAATCCAGGTTGTTGCATGTATCACATCTTTCCTTGTTATGGCTGAATAATAGTCCATTGTATGTATATATTACATTTTGTTTATCCAGTTATTGGTTGATGGACACTTGGGTTACTTCTACTTCCATCTTCTGGAAATTGTCAATAATGCCACTATGAACATCAGTGTGAAAATATTTGTTTGATTCCTTGCTTTCAATTCTTTTGGGTATATACCTAGTAGTGGGATTTCCAGGTCATATGATAGTTCTATACTTGGCTTTTTGAGGAACAGGCACATTGTCCTCCACAGCAGTTGTACCATTTTTCATTGCCACCAGCAACGTATGAGGGTTCGTATTTCTCCACTTCCTTTCCATCACTTGTTCTTTTCAGTTTTTTGGTTGTTTTTTTTTTTTAATTTATAATAGCCATTCCAATGTATGTGGAATTGTATCTCATTGGTTTGGTTTGCATTTGCCTGATGACTAATGATGCTGAACATCTTTACGTGTGCTTTCGGGTCTTTGTATACCTTCTTTAGAGAAATGTCTACTCAAGTCTTTTGCCCAATTTAAAATAGGTTTGCTTGTCTTTTTGTTGTTAAGTTGAAGCGTTTCTTCATATATTCTGAATATTTTAAATCTTTAAGAGATATGTGGTTTCCACATATTTTCTCCCATTATGTAGGTTGTCATTTTACTTTCATGATAATGCCCTCTGAGGCACAAAAGTTTTTAATTTTGATAAGGTCTCATTTATCTATTTTTCCTTTTGTTGCTTGTGCTTTGAGTGTAAAGTCTAAGAAACCATTGTCTAACACAAGGTCCCTGAAGATGCTTCCCTACATTTTCTTCTAGGAGTTTGATAGTTCCAGTTCTTATATTTATTTCTGTCATCCATTTTGAGTTCTTTTTTTTAATAAGATATGAGGTAGGGGCCCTCCTTATTTTTGCAAATGGAGATACAGTTTTTGTTGAAGAGACTATTCTTTCCCATTTGAGGGATCTTTCCCCCTTGTCAAAAATCAATTGCTCATAAATGTGAGGGTTAGTTTCTGAGCTCTCAATTTGATTCCATTGGTCTATATGCCTGTTCTTGTGCCAGGACCATGCTGTTTTGATTACTGTGAATTTGTAATAAATTTTAAGATCAGGAAGTATGAGTCTGCCAACTTCATTCTTCTTTTTCAAGATGGTTTTACTATTCAGGACCACTTACCTTTCCAAATAGCCTGATAATTGGCTTTTCCATTTCTGAAAAGAAGGTTATTGGAATTTTGATTAAGATTATGCCATATCTATAAATTGCTTTGGGTAGGATTGACTTCTTAACTGAACTCTTCCAGTCCATTAATACAGAATGTCATTCCATTTATTTAATTTCTTTGATTTCTGTAGTTTTTTTTGTGTACAAGTTCTTTAAATCTTTGTTTAGACTTATTCCTAGATATTTAATTATTTTAGTTGCTATTTTGAATAGATTGTTTCCTTGATTTCTTATTCCAATTGTTCATCACTTGTGTATATAAATACTACTGATTTGGGGGTGATGATCTTTGTAACCTGCCACTTTGTTGAATCATTTATTAGCCCTAGGAGATTTGTTGTAGATTGGTAACAGTGGGCATCCATGTCTTGTTACTGATCTTAGAGGGATAGCTTTTAGTCTTTCAACATTAAGTAGGATGTTAGCTGTGGGGCTTTCATATATGCCTTTTATCATGTTTCTAGTGTTCTAAGTGTTTTAATCAGGAAGGGATGCTGGATTTTTTCAAAGGTCTTTTCTGCCTCAATTAAGATCATCATATGGTTTTTTCCCTTCATTGTGTTAATGTGCTATATTACATTAATTGTTTTTTATGTTTTTTATGTTGAACCAACCTTGCACACCAGAGATTAATCCTAATTGATCATGCTGTATAATTCCTTTAATATGCTGTTGGATTTGGTTTGTTAGCATTTTGTTGAAGATTTTTGCATCTGTATTCATGAGAGATATTGGTCTATAGCTTTCTTTTGTTGTTGTTGTATCTTTATCTGGTTTTGGTTGAGGGTGATGTTAGCTTCATGAATGAATTAGGGATCATTTCTTCCTCTTCCACATTTTGGAAGAGTTTGAGCAGATTTGGAGTTGTCTTCTTGGAATGTTTGGTAGAATTTTATTGTGAAGCCATTTGATCCTGGGCTTTTTTTTGTTGGAAGGTTTTAGATTATTTATTTAATCTCTGTATCTGTAACTGGTTTGCTGAGATCTTCTATTTGTTCTTTAGTCAGTGTACATAGTTTATGTGTTTCTCAGAGTTTGGCCATTTCATCTAGGTTATCTAATTTATTGGCATAAAGTTGTTCATAGAATCCTGTTATAGTCCTTTTTACTTCAGCAGGGCCCTTAGAGATGTTTCACTTTTTATTTCTGATTTTTGTTATATGTACCTTCTCTCTCTCTCTCTTTTTTTTTTTTTCTTTTTCTTTCATAAGTCTAGCTAAAAATTCGTCCATTTTATTGGTCCTTTTTAGGAACCAACTTTTGGTTATGTTGATTCTATTGTTATTATTTGTTTGTATTGTTTTCTATTTCATTTCTCTCCACTTTTATCTTTGTTATTTCCTTCCTTCTACATACTTTGGGTTTAGCTTGCTCTTCTTTTTCTAATTCTTCCCATTTTAATGTTAAGTCTCTGTTTTGAAGTCTTTCTTCTCTTTTAATGTGTGCATTTCAAGGTATAAATTTCCCTTTCAGCACTGCCTTAATGGAATCACATAGATTTTGGTATATTGCATTTTCATTTTCTTTCAATTCAAGATATTTTCTAATTTCCCTTGTGATTTCATCTTTAATCAATTGATTTTTAAGAGTCCACATATTTGTGAATTTTCCATTTCTCCCTCTGTTCCTGATTTCTATCTTTATTCAAGTGTGGTTGGATTATATATATTGTATACTTTAAAGATTTTTTTAACTTATTGAGACTTGTGTTGTGACCTAACATATGGTCTATCCTGGAGAATGACCCATGGGCACTCAAGAAGAATGTGTATTTTATTTTTGTTAGGTGAAGTGTTTTTACATATATCTGTTAGGTCTATTCACTTTAGAGCATTGTTCACATCTTGTATTTCCTTATTATTCTTCCAGCTAGATGTTCTATCCATTATTGAGAATGGTGTATTAAAGTCTCCTACTGTTAATGTAGAACTATCAAATTCTTCCTTCAAATCTGTCAGTATTTGCTTCCTATATTTTAGGACTCTGCTGTCAAGTGCATATATATTTATAATTGTCACTTCTTATTGAAATGTCTTCTTTATCAATATATAATGACTGTCTTTGACCCTTGCATCTTTTTTTGATATAAAAGTATTTCATCTGATATTAGTATAACTATCCTCTCTCTTGGTTACTACTTGTATGTTGTATTTGGTCCATCTTTTCACTTTCAACCTACTTGTATCTTTGAATTTAAGGTGAGCTTCTTGCAGACAACTTATATCATGCTTTTTAATCTATTCTGCCAATCTCTGCCTTATGACTGGAGAGTTTAATCTATTTAAGTCATTAATGATAATGCAGGAATTTCTTATGCCATTTTGCTGTTTAGCTTTTGTATGTCTTACATATATTTGTTCCTCAATTTTTCTAATACTTACTTTTATATTTATTTTATTTTTATGTTGTACCATATTGAGTGCCTTCTCTTTTCTACATGGATATATTTTTCATCTATTTTCCTTGTGGTTACCATGGGGTTAAAATTTAACATCCTAAATATATAACAATCATATTTGGCTTGATACCAACTTACTTCAATACTATTTCCATATACTTTTCCTATAGCCCTCTGTCCACCCACTATTTTTTGTACTTGCTACCACTTTTATATTTTTATATTGTATTTATGTCCAAAACCATAGGTTTATCATTTATTTTATGCATTTGTATTTTATCAACAATAGGAAGTAAGAACTGGCATTATAAACCAAAAAATACACTACAATTATACTGACATTTACAATTACACAAAGGTTACCTTTACCGCAGATCTTTATTTCTTTATGCCCATTTGAACCACTGTCTAGTGTCCTTTCCTTTCAATCTTGAGAACTCCCTTTAGCATTGCACTTAAGGCAAATCTAGTGCTTATGAACTCCTTCAGCCTTTGTACATCTGAGAATATCTTAATCTCTCCCATATTTGTGAAAGGAAGTCTCAATGGATATAACATTCTTGGTTAGCACTTTAAGTATTTCAACCCAATGCCTTCTTGCATTCGTGGTTTCTGATGAAAAATCGGCACTCAATCTAAATGGCACTCCCTTGTACGTAACACATTGCTTTGTTCTTGTAGCCTGCAGAACTCTCTCCTTGTCATTTGCATCTGATAAAAATGATCAGTATATGATGGGGTGTGTTTTATTTCATGTTTATCCTGTTTGGTTTTCTCTGGTCTTCTTGTGTCCCGGCCCGCGGGACAAGTCAACGGAGACTCCGAGCTATCCAGCAAAGGATTGAGACAAAGACACGGACAAAACAAAAAACTGTGCTCTTTATTCTGCTAACATGGCTTCTCTGCGGCTTCTTCCTTATGCTCCCGCGCGGGTTACAATCAACTCTTTTATAAGCAGGGAAGGGGGAAGTGCACTAAGGCTTAGGTGTTGATACATGATTGGATAATTTGAATTGCTAGGCGTGGTGACTATTCCCGCGGGAACTTTGTGGCGCGAACTTAGGGAGAAGGAGAAGGAGAAGACAAAGAAGGAGAAGGTATAGACGGCCATGATAGTTATATTCATACAACATCGCCCCCAAATTTCTTGGATGTGCATATCACATCTTTCGCTAAATTTGAGAAGTTCTCTGTCATTATTTCTTTGAATATTACTTCTACCTCTTCCTTTTCTTCTTCTTCTGGGTGATCCATAATGCATATGTTGGTGCATGTGATCGTGTTCTAGAGGTGTCTTAGGCTATTTTCACTTTTACAATTCTTTTCTTTCTTCTGCCAGCTCCAGTCTGCCTTTTTTTTTTTTTAAAGGAGGTACTGGGGATTCAACCCAGGACCTCATACTTGGGAAGCAGAAACTCAATCACTTGAGCTACATCTGCTCCCCAATCTTTTTTTGAAACTCTCCTGGGAATTTTTCATTTCAGTTACTATGTTCTTCAACTCCAGTAGGTCTTTTTAAAATTTCTATTGCTTTACTAAGATTCTCATATTGAGTATTCATTGTTTTCCTGATATCCTTTAGCTCTTTCTTGGTATTTTCTTTCATCTCCTTAAGCACTATTAAAATCATTTTTGTAAAGGCGATGTTCAGTATGTTCACATTCTGGTCTTCTTCATTGGTGTTTTCTGGATTTTTATCCTCATCCTTTGGATGAGTCATCATTTCCTTTTTCTGTGTTTGCTTTGTACTTTTTTGTTGCACAATGTATATTTTAATATTGTAAAATGTCAACTCTGGGATTTATTTCTTGAGATGTCTGTTTCTTGATTTTGTAATCAGCTTTTGAGTTTCAACCCTCCTATTAGGAAAATCTGCCCAAGGGGAATGTGGTGTGTAGGGTTTTAACTGCCTTTCTGGGCTTGTGTCTTTTCCTGGGTTTTTGCTTTTTAGTTGTAGTAGAGTTCCATGTTTACACGAGTTTGATTGTTCCCTCTTTCCTAAGTGTTTGAAGCTGGGAAGCCTTTACTCCAGACTGTCCACCTCTATAGTTTCTTTCACTCCTTTTGTTGTCTCTAGCAGCTTTTGCTTGGAGGGCAAATTGCAGGTGGAGAAGCATACCAGAGTAAAGTTTCCCAAATCATTCTTCCCCAGCCCAAACATGGTCAGGGATCCACAAAGCAGACTCCAAAATGCCTTAGGGAGGGGGTCAGGAAGGGTACCAAGATCTTCTTCCATGGATCCCCAAAGCTGAGCTTTCTTGTTCTGCAACCCTTCAACTAACTCTCTCCCAGGGGAAGCATAGCATATTTTAGTCTCCTCCACTGAAACCTTTTTCCAGGTTGGGTTGAAACAATGGCTGCTTTCAGAACCAGGCCCTCAGGAATCTAAAGTTGATAAACAAAAGCCATGATCAGTAATTGGCCCACACTTTGTCTTGGAAAAGAGGACTTTTATGTCCCTTTTTATTACCAGCAAGCTAGCTAGAGGCTGGTCCCCATAATGGCCTCCCTAAGGAGTGGGGGATGGGCACTGGTAACCAACACATTGAGAGAGCAATTTACTGTTCCTTACCATAATTTATCAGCCTATTTCTCCCACTCTTCCCTGAATATTGCAGTGTTATTCAAGCTTCTGAAGTTTCAAAATAGTTGTTTTAAACAGTTCCTGCCTGTTTAATAGTAGTTTTGATAGAAAGATTGATTCCTGGATCTCCCTACTCTACCATCTTCTCGCAATCCCCTTTATATTCATTTTGGGAAGGAATTTTTGGTGGAAATAGAATTTTTAATTGAATTATTTCCTTTCAGATTTTAAAAGACATAGGCCAGCATTCTTCTGGCCTCCAGGTTCATGACAAACAAGCTGTTAATTAGACTGTTTTTCCCTCAATGAAATGTGCTCTTTTTCTTTTGTTGCTTTCAAGATTTGCCCTTTATTTTTGGCTTTCACCCATTGGACTTCGATGTGTTTTGTTCTTTTTTTAATCAAGAAGTTATGGGTTTATGGAACAATCATACATAAAATACAGGATTCCAATATATCACCCTATTATTAACACCTTGCATGGATGTGGTACATTTGTTACAATTGATGAAAGGACATTTTTATTATTGCATTATTAACTACATTCCATGGTTTAACTTAGAGTTCACTGTGTAGTGCTGTTTCATGGATTTCTTTTTTTATAAATTTATTCTATACTTACATGCTTTGGCATGGACAATTTTTGTTTATATTCTGTTTAGTGTTTTTTAGCACCTTGTATATGTTAGTTTTTGTATTTCATTACATTTGGGGAATTTGTGGTCATTATTTCTTCAAATATATATTTTTTTATTTTAAAAGATGCTTAGATTACATAAATGTTACACAAAAATTACAGGGATTTCCATGTTCCCCACCTCCTACACCTCCCATAACATCCCACATAAACATCTTTCATTATTGTGGCACATCACCTACAATGGATATACACATCCTGGGGCTTTGCCACTAAGCATGGACCATAGTTCATATTGTAGACCACACTCTCTCCCACACAGTTCTGCATGTTATATGCTGATGTAAAATGGCCTATATCTATCGTTGTGATGTCACTCAGGATAATTCCCAAGTCCTGAAAAAGCACCTGTATAACAACTGCTTTTCCCTTCCCTGCCCCAAAAGCATCCAGTGGCCACTGGCTCCACATCAATGCTGTAATTTCATCCATTGCTTGAATCACATTATGTCTACAACAGAATACCATTAAATTCACTCTAGTCCAGAGCTCTTCCCCCAATCCTGAGGAGTTTAGGATGGTGATGTCCACTCCACCTCCAAGTGAGAGGGGGTTTATATCCAATGGATACAGTGGATGGGACTATGTTGCCTGTAACTGCAGTCTCTCTCCATTCCCTGGGGTGGCTGTTGTCCGTCATCGTCTCCATTGGTCAGTATGTCTATTCTTGTGCCAATACCATGCAGTTTTGAGCACTGTAGCTTTGTAGTATGTTCTAAAGTCAGGTAATGTGATACCTCCAACTTCATTTTTCTTTTATAATATGTCTTTGGCAATTTGGGGCCTCTTACCTTTCCAAATATATTTTGTAATTAGTTTTTCCAGTTCCTTAAAAAATACAGTGTTGATTTTTATTGGGATTGCATTAAATCTGTAGATTAGTTTGGGTAGGATAGACATCTTGATGATGTTTAGTCTTCCTATTCATGAACAGGGAATATTCTTCCATTTACTTAAGTCTTTTTTAATTTCCTTTAACAGTGTTGTGTAGTTTTCTGTATATAATTCCTTTACATCTTTAGTTAAATTTTTTCCTAGGTATTTGATTCTTTTACTTACTATTCCTCTTCAGATTGCTCATTATTGGTGTACAGAAATGCTACTGATTTTTGAGCTTTGATCTTATAGCCTGCAACATTACTGAATTCCTTTATAAGTTTTAGAAGCCTTTTTGTAGATTTCTCAGGGCTTTCTATGTATAGGATCATGTTGTCTGCAAATAATGAAATTTTTACTTCTCTTTTTCCAATTTGGATGCCTTTTATATCTTTTTCTTACCTCATTGCTCAAGCAAGTACTTCTAAGTTAATGTTAAATAGGAGTGGTGATAGTGGACATCCTTGTCTTATTCCCGATCTCAGAGGAAAGGCTTTTAGGATTTCACCATTGAAGATGATGTTAGTTGTGGGTTTTTTGTATATACCCTTTATCATATTCAGAAAGTTTCCTTCTATTCTTATCTTTTGCAGTGTTTTTATCAGGAAAGAGTGCTGTATGTTTTTGAATGCTTTCTCTGCATCTATAGAGATGATCATGTGATTTTTTTCTTACAATCTGTTTATGTGGTGTATTACATTGATTGAATTTCTTATATTGAACCATCCTTGCATACCCGGGATGAAACCCACTTGATCATGGTGTATAATTCTTATGATATGTTGTTGAATGCAATTAGCAAGTATTTTGTTGAGAATTTTAGCATCTAGTTTCATTAGAGAAATTGGTCTGTAATTTTCCTTTCTTGTGGTATCTTTGTTTGGTTTTGGTATTAGGGTAATGTTGGAATCATAGAATGAGTTAGGCAATATTCCTTCTACTTCTATTTTTTGGAATAGCTTAAGCAGAATTGGTGTTAGCTCTTTCCGGAATGTTTGGTAGAATTCAGCTGTGAAGCCATCTGGTCCTGGGCTCTTCTTAGTTGGGAGGTTTTTGATGACTGAGTCTATCGCTTCACTTGTAATTGGACTATTGAGTTCATCAATTTCTTCTTTCATCCATGTAGGCTGTTTGTGCGTTTCTAGAAACTTGCCCATTTCCTCTAAATTATCATTCTTGTAGGCAAATAATTTTTCAAAGTATCCTCTCATGAAACTCTTTATATCTGTGGGGTTGGTAGTTATATCCCCTTGCTCATTCTTTTTTATGTATATTTGCATCTGTTCTCTCTTTTTCTTTGTTAATCTGGCTAAGGGTTTCTCAATTTTATTGATCTTCTCGAAGAACCAGTTTTTGGTTTTGTTTATTTTTTCTAGTGCTTTCTTATTCTCTATTTCATTTAGTTTTGCTCTAATCTTTGTTATTTCCTTCTTTTTACTTCCTTTAGGTTTAGTTTGTTGTTGTTTTTCCAATTCCTCCAAGTTTGTAGTTAGGTCTTCGATTTAAGCTCTTTCTTCTTTTTTAATATGTGAATTTATGGCTATGAACTTCCCTCTCATGACAGCTTTTGCTGCATCCCATAGGTTTTGATATGTTGTGTTGTCATTTTTATTAGTTTTAAGATAGTCACTGATTTCTTTTGAGATTTCCTCCTTGACCCACTGTTTGACTAAGAGTGTGTTGTTTAAATTCCATATTTTTGTGCCTAATCTGATTCTCTGGCCCTTAGTGATTTCCAATTTCATTCCATTGTGGTCAGAGAAATTACTTTGTAGAATCTCAATCTTTCTGAATTCATTGAGAGTTGTTCTGTGGCCTAGCATGTGGTCTATCTTGGAGTATGATCCATGTGCACTCAAGAAGAATGTAAATCCTGCTGTATTTGGGTGTAGTGCTCTGTATATGTCTATTAAGTCCAAATCCTCTAATGTATTGTTCACAGCCTTTGTTTCTTTATTGATTCTCTGTCTAGATGTTCTGTCTAATGATGATAATGATGTATTAAAGTCCCCCAGTATAATTGTAGAGGAATTTATTTCTCCACTTAGTTTTTCCAGAGTTTGCCTCTTGTACTTTGCAGCACCCCAATTAGGTGCATAAATGTTTATGATTGTTCTCTCTTCTTGAGAGATTACCCCTTTTACTAATACATAGTGTCCATCTTTGTCTCTTATGATAGTTTTGCATTTAAAGTCTATTTT
>JAQZBX010043724.1:0-21569 GCA_029593785.1 Cabassous unicinctus | reverse complement strand
TGGAAGCCAAACTGACACTCTATCTAATATAATATCCTCCAGTTGTAGAGAACAGGAAAAGAGAAAAAAAAATGGGAGGGGAGGGGAACATATGGGAAGAGAGGAAGTTAGGAGATGAAGTATAGGAGAAGATGAAAAAGAGACAAATAGGCTTGTTTTTAGCTCTAAGAGTAAAATGGAATTAAAACCCTTTTGAAAACCATTCAATCTCATTCCAACCCCCAGGCTCAGCCTTCCATCTGGGTCTAGAAAATCACACCCAGTTTTTCTGTGGATAGTCATGTAAATGTTTGATAAAGAAGCATAAACATTCATGGGAAAAATATATATTTCTCTGAAAGTTCTGATAAAATGCAGTACTATATCACTATGAAAACAATTTAGAATAAGAATGTGTCCTTAAATTCGTGTTTTCAGGCATTATTCAATCCACTTCTAGTTATCCACACTCTTTTTACATTTTGGAAAAATCAGACCTACTCCTACAGTGATTTACAACACTTGATTTGGAATACTATAATCTATTTTGCCATTAATCTTAGCTAAATGCATTTAGGAAGATAAGCTGACTGGGGTCTATACTGTACTCCAAGTCAAATATAAATGATTTTTGGAGATTATCATAGTAAGAAAAATGTGATTTTTACAGCAATGGCAAAGATGGTACTGTATCAATGCTAAGGGTCAATAATGGGTGGGAGTATAAGGGGATATAGGAGTTTTCCTTTTGCAGTAATGAAAACATTCTGAAATGGACTGAGCCAATGACAGCACAACTCTATGATAAAACTGAGAGCCACTGAGGGTACACTTTGGGTGGATTGAACGAGGCAGGGAGCTATATAACACAATGAACCCCAAGGTGAATGACGGACTGTAGTTAATGGTACAAACATGAAAATGTTCTCTCATGAACTATGACAAATATACAATAGTAATGCATGGTGTTAATAATAGGATGGTTTGTTGGAAAAATACAACAAATATAAGCTATGGATATAGCAGTAATATTATGCTAATATTACTAACATTATGATGATGTTCCTTCATCATTTGTAACAAATGTTTCACAACAATGTAAGGTGTTGGTGGTGGAGTGATATATGGGAATCCTGTATAGTATGCACAATTGTTTACTTAACTCACAACTTCTCAAATAAAACATTAAAAAAAAAGAAGAAAAATTAAAGTGTGTTCACGGGCTGCCCTCCAATGAGTTCCTCCCTTCTCTATCTCTCCCTCACCACACCTCCCTAACAGACTTTGGTGGTCCATAACATCACTGGTCCCAATGAACCACGTCTTCTAGGATCTGTAACCTGTGTAGCTCCTCCTCTTAAGCCTCGGCCGGTCCTGTGACTTGACAGAATCAACAGAATACGGCAGAAAGAACGTGGCACCAATTCCTGGCTTAAGCCAGAGGGATTGGCAGTTTCCACTTTAGTAATGGTAGGTAGGCTGAATGTGAATGTGCATGTATGCACCTGTCTGCCCTGCTGTAGAGACTATGTGAAGAGGGAAGACCCAGCTGTCCCAGCTCCCAGCAGAGCCCAGTCCTCGCCACCCTATCAGCTAGATGCAGCCACAAGAGAGACCACTGGCATGGCCAGCAGAAGCCCAGCTAATTGCAGAATTGTCAGCAAGTATAACGACTGTTGTTTTAAGCCTCTAAGTCTTGGGGTTGTTTGTGCATTTAGTAATAGCTAAATGAAATACTTACCTTTCTAGACTCTTACTGAGCTCCTGCTCAAGTTCTCTAAATGGAATTTCTTCAATACCCCATTTGCCAAATCATCCTCTGCCCTGAGTTCATCACCAGCCAGGGTATGGTCCTGTGGGTTGTGCTTTGCACTCAGGCACCTGCCAAGAGGATAATTGGGAATGCTTGCCTCACATTCGCCTGGAGGGGACACTTTTTCTAAATCACATGAGGATGCCTTATGGACTCCCAGAGGTCGTACCCCATCTTCGAAGCCCTCTAACTGCCTGCCACCACCTTTGCCTCTCCTCCATCTCGCTCCCATCTTGGCTCCCCTGAGTTACCCTATCTCCCACCCTCAGGTGTGCTGTTTTGTCTACGATCAGTGGCAACATCTGAAATGCCCCCAACTTGGGGCTGTGCCTTCTAGAGCAGGGATTCTTAACCTTTTTTGTTCCATGGACCCCTTTGCCAGTCAAGTGAAAACCATGGACCTCTTACTAAGTCCACACTATACTGTGTATTATTTAATAAATATATCACACCCGAACCAACCCGTCCCCACAAGAATAATGTTTTTTTGAATTTTCAATTCAAGCTCATGGACCCCCTGAAATCTTTCCATGGACCCCTTGTGGGTCTGTGGACCCCTGGTTAGAACCTCTGTTTAAGAGGAAGATAAGTTCCCACTACCAACCCTCATTGTACTCAGACACCGGGATTTCTTTTTAGTCTTGTAAACCTTAGGAGATCGGATGTTTGCTTATTTTTAAAGGGATTTCCAAGCATGTTAAGGCAAGGAGATACTTTGAAGACATGGTAGACCCTTTGTTGTTCTTAAACATGGAGGCAAAGTCCAGGACTCTGCGATGATGGCTTCCTCAGGGAGCACCGTGCGTTCTCCTGCAAGCCTTCACCAGCTGAGATAGTTCTCTCCAAAAGCTAAGATCCAAAGGCACAGGGCTTGCTGACCCAGCCAGGGAAGCAGGTCTCCGGGGAAATTCTTCTCCTTCCAGCTTATAGCAAAACCCAAAGCAAAATATTCCAATACCCCTGTGCAAATGGACCAACATGACATGGGATACACGTTGTCGAACTTTGTAATCTTACCCTTCATTAAATATTGACAACAAGTTATTTGATCTCTTCCTTTTCTCAGCTTGTCTCTTCTTCCTCTATTCTCCCTCCCCTGCCACCCCCCAATTTCACCTGTGTTCTTTGGAAGAACAAATTCAGAGTCACTCTACCATCAGGGATGCAGCAAGTGTACCCCACATCCAGCTGAGGGGACTTCCACACACGTCACAAGGTGAAGAATCTATAGCCTTTTATCTTTGACAGAGGACTCTCCATAGGAAGTGCAGTTACAGCCTGGTGGGGTTGGAGAAGCAACTACATTGAGATACATGTCCCACGGAGCCCATCCCTATGGGATGCCTATACCCACAATAATAGGCAGCAATATCAAATGGAGGAAAGGGAAATGGTTAGGTGCTCCTCTGACTTCATGCCAGAAAGGCATGGAATGCCTTGCCTTGTACCCTATAAGTAAGTAGGTTGTCCAGGACAAGGTGATCCAAGGAGCATCTCATTGAGTTCCATTAGTGATTTCTCAGCTGATCATTCCTAAGTCCTGCTCATCTGAGCCTGTGACCTCTCAGATATTGAAGGAGGAGAGGTCTTTTGAATTACATCTGAGATTCAAAATATTTGCATTGTGTTAAGAGTTTGGGAACTGAAAAATAGAATAAGTAATCATAGTATTTTAATGTTAGTCTAAAAGCAATCATTGCTACTGTTGAGCAAATATTACATCTTGAGTGCTTTCATGATATATTATTTCATTTCATCATTACAATGACCCCATGAAATAGGCAGTGTTTACTTTTACAGATGAGGAACCTAGAGAGTTTAAATCACCACCCTGTGCTGGCAGGTGTCAGAGCTGTGATCCACGCCTGGTCTGTGTGATGTCCATGTGTGTACCCCAGCCTGCCCACCTCTCAGAGCATTGCAGGAGCTCCAGCAGCACAGTTGAGGCATGTCTAGGAGCAGGGGGAAGCTCATGGTCCCCCCTCTATACCTGTGGCCCATAACCCCTGTCGCCTGGCACCTCTACAGCCCTGGTCAGTCTGCTGCCCTAGGATTCTGCCCTTTGAGTTCGAGAAACTCTGGCATAAAGCAAGTCACCATGCCCTGATGCTCTGGGGTCCTGATCAAGCCACAAGGCTCTCATTACCTTCCCAGTCCATGGCAGGCCTGGCTTGGGTGGGGAGGGGACTAGGGGGAGAAAGGCACAGCCTCTTCTCCCTTCCCCAATCTAGGTGATTGTACCATGTTCTCCATGATGCAAAAAAAGAATCAAGCCTGTAATGCCTAATCTGAGATTTGATGGGCATTGATACTGTACATAAAATGTACTTTTTACCACAAAGAGATTCCACACCCCTTTCTTCTAGTTGAGACCACAAAGAAATCTAAAAAGGCATCCAATGGTCAGTTCCATTGCTGATGAAGCGCCTTGAACAGAGGTGAGAAGTATTTTTATAGGGAGAAAGCAGTCTTTCCCCTTGACCTCTTTCTGGCAGCAGGAGCTCCAGAAGGAGGAGTGGCTTTGGAGGTAAGATTGGCACAGAGGTGACAAGAGCCAATCAGTGGGTCCCAGCAGCTGCTGCAAAATGTCTTTTCCATTGTATTTTTATTATAATTATTTTTTTAAAGTAAACTTATTTCAACTTCAAAAATTAAAGTCACAGACAAAAGGCAGCTTAACAAATTATGGAAGCATTACTTTAAAAAAAATCCTGTCCAGGCACATTGATCTTATTTAATCCTAAAAACAAGCTCAATTGTTTCTCCAGTGTTCAGAAAGGTGCATAAATAAGCACAGACTGGTTAAATGACATGATCAAGGTCTCCATGTTAATGAAGAAAATAAAGGAAAAAAGCTTAACATGTTCATATCTCATAAAACTGTGCTCCATATTCTTTTTTTAACCTTTAGCATTGATATAGTACCTTTTTGCCTTTGCTACAAAAATGTTACAATATTACTGTTAACCATAGTCTATTAATTACATTAGTTGTATTTTTCCCATGTATCACCATATTCTTAACACCTTGTAGTGGAAAAACATTCTTGAATTTATATTATTCTTAAAATACTCTGAAAGTTGATGTCAGTATAATTTTCTCTCAATTTTCTTCATTTGTCTGGCCCTGTGGGAGAATCCAGCAGGGAGGAGGGAGAATGGAGGGGGAGAATTTATAGGAAGAGAGTTTTATGATCTTTGGGATCAAGAGGTTAAGTTGCTGGTGACATTCTGGGCATGAAGGTAGACTCCATTGTTATCTATTTATATGTTCTGTAAATCCATGTAAAATAAGCATCATAATAAACACTGGCACACGCTACTGAGAAAGCCTGTGTAGCCATAGTCCTGGATATTTTAAAAAGAAGTTATGTCAGCATTTGTCCATCCTGGATGCTTAGATATTTGGCTTGAGTGAAGCCAGAAAAGTGGGCTCAATAGAGCCTTCCCCAGAGATGTTGAAGCTCCATCACATGTCCACAGCTGTGTGTGTGTTTGGGTTGGGCAGCAGAACCAGCATCTTGGGAGCTTAGGTACTGGTTTCTCCATGACCTGATTTACACCTTCGACGAGGCTCATAACCCCCCTGAGGCTCACTTTCTTTGTCAGTGAAATGTGGACTTGATGATCATGGAAATGATGCCTTTTTTTTTTTTCCTGAGGAGGCTATGACACATAATAAATCAATTTACATGGAAATGCTTTAGAAGCCCTAAAGCACTCTGAAAATATAAGGTTTAAATACTTCTACATTGTGGAGGCTATCTCACCTAGTATGATGCCACACACAGAGGATGTGTTCCATAAGAATACATTTATAATATTATTTTGTAGCTACATTTTTTTAGAGCATACTTATTGTTCTAGAACAGGATATAAACATTTTTTTTTTAAATCTTTTTTTTTTTTTGTATTAGAGATAGCTTGGAATATCTGATAAAGCCATGAATCCTTTCTCTATCTAAAAAGAAAGGAAGGAAGGGAGAGGGGGGCAAAAATAAACCGTGTTATTACATACATTCAATAACATTTTGCATACAATTTCAGGGGTCTCATAGTCTCCTCTAAAGCCCATCCCAGCTAAAAAAATTCCTCTCCTAGAGGTCTACAGGCTTCCGCTCTCCGTCTGAAGTCTTGGAGACAAACAGGTCACGTAGACAACTGAATGCAATAATATTGTTTGGCATATGCCTGAGCAAAATTTTCGAGGACACATCCCTAGGATTCTAATGCACTTAGAAGACAAGGCTATCTCTGATTTTAGCTATTACAATGACAGTGGGCTCACCGGCCCCATGTCTGTCGCCCCCCCACCCCGTCCCCCGGAGCTTACTGATGGCTTTGTGCAGAAAGCAGCCTAGCGGATACCCGAATCCCGCAGGCTGCACAATGGCCTGCTATCGGGTGGCTGCCGCGGGGTCTCCTTACAGCGGGGCCCGGCGCTCCGAGGACGCTCGAATGGCTGCGGAGAGCGCGGCTTATCGGGCCATCTATGAGCCTCCTGCCAAGAGGCCTGGCCATGCCCACCCTGGCCCATCTCGGGGAGGTGGGCGGGGTGGGGGGAGGGACTGGATTCGACCCTTAGCACACACAGCTTTCGATTTCGTGGTGTCCCGGCTTACGTGGGATTTCAGTTTGGGCACAGGGAGTTCAGGACCTTGGCCAGCTCCACCCAAGGGGAACTGTAGAATTCCACACCCCATCAAGCCAGACCGGCGGACCCAGGACACAGATGGAAAATGAAGAACCAAAGAAGATAACTGAACGGGGGGAAGGCATGGTCACGCCGACCCCCTCCAGCTGGGACCTTCGATGGGGGCGCACCCCAAGTGGTTCTCCAAAGCCAGCAAAAGAACAACTGGCTTCCTTCTACGCTCCCTGGAGCCACTTTCTCTCTTGAGGTTGCTGGGGCCTCCTGGTCACTGGATGTAAATCTCCCCACATGAGAGGTGACCGGGTCACTCGCCCGACCGCGCCCACATTCGCCGGGATTCCAGCCACCGCCGCCCTCGGACGAGGCAGCTGGCAGGAGGCCTGGATGCTGGCGCCTTTTTCGGCTAGATCAAGTGGCTGCAGCGCCCACGGAGAGAAATCGAGCACCATGTTCAGGAAGATCCACTCCCTCTTCCACTCTGGGCCGCCGCGGAAAGGGACTGCCGACGAGAGCCTTTGTTACGGGGGAGCCAGCCCGGCTGTCAGGCTCCTGCGCAGCAGCTCCATGTACGTGGTCGGGGACCATGGGGAGAAATTCAGCGAGTCCTTAAAGAAATACAAGAGCAGCAGCAGCATGGACGCCAGCCTGTACCTCCTGCAGCGGGAGGAGGACCGCGCGTGGATGCATTCCCGCACGCAAGACTGCCTGCAGTACCTTCAGGAGCTGCTGGCCCTGCGGAAAAAATACCTCAGCAGCCTTAATGACCTGAAGCCCAGACGCCCTCTGGGGACTTCCTCAACCTCCTCCAAATCCTCCAAGGGAGGGAAAAAGGCCCTGACCCAGGCAACCTCCAAAGAAATAAAGGTGAGTGCCACCGAGGAGCAGTGCTATTGGAAGAGCCTTCCATGCCTGTTTGAAAGCTGGACCTGCTTCTCTTTCTCCCCATGGGTCCCCAGCTTAATCTGGTAGTTCTGAGTAATGGTTAAATAGTCCACAGGGTCTCTGCACAGCCACCTTCCCAACCTGGTGGCACATCCCATGTTTGTTTTTAATGCTGAGGAAAGGGGGAAGGATTGGTTAATGGTACCTTCTCAGTGGTCTGCTGGGGAGGGGCAGGCTTTGGCCTCAGGGTGTGCTGAGTTTGCATTGTACATCTGTCCTTGACCTCCAGACCCCAAACATAGGGTGATGCTTGAATGGCATTTGGATGACAGGGCTTGACAAATAATTCTTTAACAAATTGTCATGATCATTTATTTGTAATTATGATGTATTATTATGATCCCCTCTAAAACTGCAAGTGGAAAGTGAAATCTTTATAGGAACTAGATATTTTCAAATATCTAGGTCGTCAGCACCGTGCAAAGCAAATGAATGGAGAAATTGCTCCATCTGTACCTTGGGGTCCAGGTATTTTGGTGGCTCATGAGCAGTTACAGAGTCTGTGCCTTTCAGTTCAGCTTTAGAGAAGACTGGAAGCTTCCAGCTCAGACAGACATAGCAGGACATTGGTAAAAGAAAGAGCTGGCATTTAGTTTATACTTGTCAAGTGCTATCATCTTTCTTTGAATGTTCTGGTGAAGAAGGCAGACAGAATTCCTTCTGTATCACAGATGGGTAAATTGAGGCCCAGTGACCCTGCCTCCATGGGCAAGGTCTCCTGATTCCAGTCATGACCCCTCAATCATTCAGTTACTCATTCTTTCATTTCCCTTTCCTCAATTATTATTTCTTAATAGCTGTGGTCTGAGGCTGTTTTGTTTTATACCTTCATCAATGGTTTTCCTGATGATGGGATTATTGGATGTACAGAGCAGGACCATCTGCCTCACTTCCTTGCTGTCTCCCCAGAGTGCCTTGCAGGCCCTGCCAGCTCCATCACTGTTGAATGATGGGCTTGCAGTCAAATCTCTAGGGCTTGGCCTCACTCTACTGGTTTTAACTGTCTGTGTTTTATACCAGGTGGGGGAAGTTTAAGTAATCATTTTCAAACTCTGAAAATTCTCCAGTATTGGGGTCCATCCAAAAGGGCCCTAGTGCTAGGGTGCCTGTACTGACCCTGTGGCCAGCTATCTGTAGCTTTGTGGATCAATCACCTCTGCTTCAGCCATCCCTGTTGATGGAGGGTATTGCAGTGGCTTCTGGACTGCCCTCCAGCCTGGATCTTCTGAGTTCTAGGCTCTGGTTAGTTTTCCTCCAGGTCCTCCATTTCCCTGCAAAATGGTGCCCTTTTTCATACAACCAGTCTTGCTTCCTCCCTGCTCCCTTCCTTATTCAGATGTCTGCAGAGAGAAGGAAGGTTAGAAGCAGAACAACCAACTCTGGACCCAAGGAAATGGCTGTGAAGAGGGCCATGATACAATAGATGGATTTTATGGGGAGAGGCTTCCTACCATGGTGTCATCAGCAAAGAGTCAACCAGACCAAAGTTTGAAATTTAGCTCTGCTGCTATGTGGCCTTGCCAAGTTGAGTGTGCCCCTCTGGGCCTCTATTTCTGTAATGTGAAATGGAAATATTGATATAGTTTCTAAGGAGAAAGTGCCATCGTGGTGGTGATAGCACAGGGCACATACCAGGCACCAAGTGCTTATTGGCTCTGAAATGTAAGGTGCAGGGGGATGCTAGCAGCCATTAGATGAGCTGCTTTTTACCCCATCTCTCCTAAACAAAGAGGCATCTGCTGGATCTACTGGGTAGGCTCCTAGGCTCCATGGCTTTCTCCAGAAATGCCATCACCCATCTGCATTGGTAGAAAATGCTTGCTGATCTTCAAGGTTTAGTTCAAATACCCATTCCCTTCCCTTACTTTCACACTCCTTGTCTCCAACCTTAGTCTAAACACACCTCCATTCTAGCATATATCTCATTCTATTGTGGTTTGTTAAAATCTGTCTCCCCTGGACTGCGGTGATCTTGCTGAGCTTGTTGAAGTTGAAACAGTATCTTTTTCAATTTTCTCTCCCCAGAGCACAGCAGTGAATAGCCACTTATGGATGCTTTATAAACTTTAAAGTCTTATTCTTGTGCCGTACATCAGCGGAGAGCTGGACTTAATATCAGAGGACAGCGGTGTTCCCTGTGCTTCCAGGGTGCTAAGGCAGACCCTCTCCCTCCAAAAACCAGCCTCTGCCTGGCCACAGAACCTAGATGCCCGTCCCCCTCTCCCCTGGGAACAGATAGTGACTTCTGAATTATTTTGATGGAGACCTACCATTTAGATATTGGTTCAGTTTACTCAAACACACGACCTAAACAAAATTTTCATGAAACTAACTTATTCCCGTTTACCCTATGCCATTCATCTATTTATTTACTTGTTTGTTTATTGTAAATGCTGGTCATGACTGGCCAAATTGATTTCACAAACCACTGCTTTTCATGCCCTGGGGCTACAGTGGCTAAGCCATGAAGCACCAGGACACCAAATGGTTTGGTAGCCCTGTCTCCTGGAGATACCGAGTGCCTGGAAGGGCACCCAAGTTGGTTGATGGGGGAGGAAGTCAGGACAGGCAGAAGTGGGGTGAGCATGGGTGGGTGTGGGAAACTGCCCTGGGTCCCTACATTGGCTTCAGCAGCAAAGAGTCAACCAGATCAAGGTTTGAGTTTTAGCTCTGCTATTCACCAGCTGTGTGGCCTTGTCAAGTTGAGTGTGCCTGTCTGGACCTCTGTTTTTGAAATGTGACAGAGAAATAATTATATATATTTTTAGGAGAAAGTGCCATGGTGGTGATATCACCAGGCACATGCCAGGCATCAAGTACTTATAAGCTCTGTCACCAGGCCCTGTGACAGTCCACTCCTCCTTCAGAGCGTGAAGTTATTGCAAAAACATATTTTTTTGCAACATTTAAAAGAAAAATTAAAAAAAAAAAAGAGAAAAAAATCCACAACTGAGATTTTTGTGGTACCATTGGGCTAGTCTGGGACTCATGGTTGGGATGTGAAATGTTACCATTTCCAGGACCGTGCATGTGGCAATAGGACAGGATATTGTCCCAGGAGAACAGAAACCTGTTCTTGACATTTCCTAACTCCTAGTTTGTGCTTGATAAGTATGCACTGATGAATGAATAATGTATCTATGAATGAATGGTTACTAAATACAGTTGAGGGCGCTAGCAACCACATCAGGCAAGGTTTCCTGCAACAAGCCTCATGTGAAAAATTTTGGAATTCAAAGCTGTGAAAAATCTTGCTTCCCCTAAGCAACGGTTAGACTTCTAATGCTCAGATCGTCAGAATTTTGAAGCAAGTCCAGCTCTCTTATGCAGCTTCCAGTAAGTGCAGAGCCAAAGCTAAAGCTCGTCTGCAGCAACTGCATTAGCCCATATGATCTGCACATCCTTTTGAGTGATCTTGATTTTCCAGGTCTCTGACCTGCAGGGCTGCATCCCACCCAGCCCTGGGCCCTTTGGTGTTTCCGTCAGAGAAGAGGAATGTGAGCCCACCTCCCTCCCTTCCTCTGCCATAGCACAGGCACAGAGAGGAACAGTCAGCAGTTATCTTCCTTTCTGATCATCCTCCACACCCGCATGTCGGGCACCAGCCCATTACACAGATGGGAAAACTGAGGCTTGGAGACATTAAACCATTGACACCCCTGAGGAAGAGAGGTTACTGGGATCCAAACCCAGCCTGTGCAGTGCTTGCACCAGCACCACCGAGCCTTTCACCTGGAAGGTGGTTTTGTGCTCTAGTCATCTGTAAAGCACAGGAGAGGGCATCTCTGGATGCTGAGAGGAGGTGACTGCTGCCTGCAACCTGGGCCTGGGAGAGTCCTTAACTTAGTATCTGCCTCCCATCTCTCAGGGATTCCGTGCAAGGTCTGCATGGCCTGGCTTCCCTTGGTCCAGTAGAAACCTGGCTGAATGGAAGTGACCAGAAGGCATGTTTCAAGCTCTCTCCTAGCCACCAATCCATCAGTAAAATTTCCCTCTATCCTGAAGACTTCTCGTCACACAGCTATCTCCGATGCCATTTAATTTTTTTAAAAAATTTCCTTGTGATAACATATGTATGTATAACATAAAATCTGCCATTTTAGCCACTTTAAGTGTATAGCTCAGTGGCATTAACTACATTTAGAAGGCTGTGCAACCTTTACCACCATCTATTACCAAAACTTTTTCATCACCCCAAAGAGAAACTCTGTATACAGTAAACAGTAATTCCCCGTTCTTCCCCCTCCCCCTGCCCCTGGAAACCTCTAATTTTTCTCTCTATGAATTTGCTTGTTCTAGATATTTCATATAAGTCGAATCATACAATATTTGTCCTTTTGTGTTCTGATTCCAAGTTTACTCTAGTTCTCCATAGCATTTAGCGATTTAGCTTGTACTTCTTTTGCAAGTTCCTGAAATCTACCAAGAAAATAGCTGGTGGAAACATTATGAGCACAGCTTAAAATGAACTTCTTAATACACATAGGTATTGCCTCATCAAATCACTTCCGAAAAAAAAACTGTGTACCTCTCAACTCAAGTCTACAGAATATCTAAGATGATCTCGTTCACCAGAATAATAAAATAGGAACCGAAATTGGAAAATCAGGAGCGAGAAAACATCAACCAAAAATCAAGATCACTCAGAAAGAATGTGCAGATCCTATGGGCTAATGCAGTTGCTGTAGATGAGCTTTAGATTTGGCTCTGCACTTACTGGAAGCTGCAAAAGAGAGCTGGGCTCACTTCAAAATTCTGACGATCCAAGCATTAGAAGTCTACCCATTGCTTAGGGAAAGCAAGATTTTTCCCAGTTTTGAATTCCAAAATTTCTCACACGAGACTTGTTGTAGGGACCCTTACCTGATATGCTTGCTTATGCCCTGAATTGTATTTTAGTAACCATTCATTCACAGATATATTATTCATTCATTCAGCGATGAATATTTATTGAGCACATACTAGGAGTTAGGAAGCATCAGGAACAGGTTTCTGTTCTCCTGGGACCATCATTCTGGAGGAAGAGAGAGGCCATAAGCCAGTAAACAGGTTTCTGGAGGCGATTTCTCAAAGCCCCTGCTGCATGCATTGAGAGACAGAGTACCTAGTGATTCTGTCAGTCCCCTTCGAACCCAGGAGATGTTCATATGCTGGAAGGATGGATGGACCTCACACCCTTTCAGCACTATTATCAAAATCCTCTGAATACGTGGTTTGCCCTTGGAGAGAAAAATGTCTGTGAAAAGTTGTCCTATTGTGCTATTTACATTTTTCCCTCCATCCCAGGGTCCTGGAAAGCAAATTGCTCCTCCTGCAGTTTGTTCTGGAGTCACATCTGGGACATAACTGGCTTTGTCCTCTGCATGTTTGCTCCCTCACCTTCACGGTGATTTCTCAAAGATGCAGCCCCCTCTCCTGCTTTGCAAGGGTCTGGGTTATTTCACCTTCTCTCTTTTCATTTCTCATAAGCATCTCTTCTCTCAGCTTGGCTTATATTTTTTCTTTCAGAGCAGCTTTAGTGAGGTATAATTCATATACCATAAAACCCACCCTTTCAAAGTGCAAAATGCCTGGTTTTTGGTCTGGTCACAGAGATGAGCAGCCAGCACCACTATAATTCCAGGACATTTCCATCACCCCAAGAAGAAACCCATTTCAGCTTGGTTTTTGGAAGGAGGGGAAGAGGGACCATTTGAGATTCTGCTCTGACTTTGACCCGGTGCTGGGAGGCATTCCGGACTCTCACTGCCACACCTGGTCAGGCCAGGTGAGCAGGTAAACAGCCGGCATCCTGCCATGCACAAGCGGCCGCCGGCCTGGGCGAACTGCAGAGGAGAGCCTGGGAGGCCGGCCAGTGCCAGGACTGGGGCTGTTTCTGCAGTGCACCATGGAACGCTGCCCACATGGTTTGGGCTGGAAATTTTCCGAGGCCGGGGTTACTAGTCACACACCACAGCCAGAGAAAACCTCATTAATTCTCCCGTGGATTATGCAGCTCTGAGCAGCTTGGATTCCTGGTCAGGCTGCCTGGACAAACCAGCTGTAAAAGTACTCCCCGCCCCCCAATTAAAGAAATTCACCTGCTATGAGCATGATTTTAAAAGAATCCATTGAACCCTGGAGAATGCCTGCCAAAAGTGATGGACTCCTATTTAAAAGAGTATTATTCTGACAACAGTAAGCTTTCAGAATGAATTTTCTATTGAGGCCACTCAATCCCGATTCATAAAATAAGACCGTGTCAACAGCAAACAGACGGCTCTTTCTCCTCGATGGTAGCAGGGCCTGAATCCAATTCATCTAAAAATATTCCAAATAATCCATATATAGGTAACATATGGTGGGAAGCAGGCTCTGGCTGTTTTACACCACTGGGAGTTATTTTTCAGAGCTGCAGGGGAGACTTTCTGCAAATACAGGATTTTTGCAGTGATATTAATATGCAGGTTTTCTATGAGCATCAGTTACTGGGGACGTCTGTGACACTTGGCCCATATCTGGTTTGCAGAGTCAAAAGGCAGTAAAATTTCAATATGAGCTGCAAAGAATATTCTATTATGCTTGAGGGAGTTCTCCCTAAGATGACAGCCAGTATAATAATGATTGATAGTAGGGCATGTGATTCCTGAGGCCACTCTCAGGCAATTTACAAGATGTGTCATAGTCCCTATTCTGTCCTCAAAATCACGTGCTGTTTGCTCAGCCTAGAAATAATGCTTCCTCCTCTCTTTTTTCCTTTCTCCTGTCCCCGGGTCACCTGGTGGTTAATTCTTGTCTTTTAAGACTCAGCACAGAAGTCACTTCCCCAGGAAGCCTTTGTTGACATCCAGGATCCAAGGTGGTAGATTTCACTCCTCTGTTTAATCCCGATCTCAGCACACTGAACGGGAATTGTCTGTTCACATGCATATCTTTTGCACTGACTGTGAGCTCCTTGAGGGCAGGCATTGAATCTTAGTCACTTTTGTATCATCAACATCCAGCATAGCTCCAGGCAAGTAGTAGTTGCTCAGTAAATGAATAGCTAGAGGACCTCCAGCTGTAATTTAACAAGAGCTGCTCTGAAATTTGATGGAAGGTCTGGAGAAGTCATAGGTCTGTGGTTTTGAGTGGGTAGAGGTTTGTCTTTGTTTTCAATGGAGTAAAACATGGTTTGAGTATATTCATATGGAATCATACCCTAGTAATGAAAACATAAAGCTTGTAATGGATCAAAACCCATCCTTGAGAAGACACTTTTTTCCCTTTATTTTTAAAGAAGCTTTAGATTACATAAATGGTACATCGAAAATATAGGGGATTCCCATATGCCCCACTGCCCCCCCAACTTTTCCCCATTAGCAATATCTTTCATTAGTGTAGTACATTTGTTACAATTGATGAACACGTATTGAAGCATTGAGAAGACACTTTTTAAGGCCAACATTTTTTTCTCAATATAAAGTTATGTTTGCTAATTAGATGAAATTGATAAAGCACGGAAAAGAAAAAGGAAGAAAATAAAAATAACTTAGAATCTTATTATCTAGAGATAACCACTATATAATGTTTAGGTGTATTTTCTTTCAATCATTTTTTTTCTCCATATTTGCATGCATTTATGTTTATATGTATATATATGTTTATATTAGTGTTGTCAGATAAAATAAAGGATGTCTAGTTAAATTTGAATTGCCAATAAACAATAATTTTTAGTATGTGTGTCCCATGTAATATTTGGTACATATTTATACTAAAAATGTATTCATTGTTTATTTGAAATTCATATTTAACTGCCATCTGTATTTTTATTTGGTAAATCTGGCCAAATACGTGTGTGTGTGTGTGTGTGCATAAATTTACTAAATTGGTTCATACAATTTATACATTTTTATATTCTTGTCTTCTTTTCATGTAATATTATCTGTTGTGGACTCTTTTCCATCTCATTAACTAGTTTTTGAAAACGAAGGTTTAATGGCAAAAAAAATTAACAACTTGCTATCTTTGAACAGTTGTCAAAAATTGTAAATAATATCTTTATATTTACATCTTACGTAAATTCATCTTACTCTATGTCTGGTATTTTAAGTAGAGATGCCTAGATGTATGGTTAATGGGCAAAGGTTAAAGGTCATTAATTTTAAAAAATTCTTCTACATTTTACTTTCTAGAAACATCTTACCAATTTGTACTTTTCATCAGCCGTGGGTTAGAATGGCCTTCTTATTGCACTTTGCCAACACCAAATATTGTTGTTAATTTTAAAGTTTCTCAGTTTGATAGACAAATTACATTGTTTTATGGCACTTTTCTTTGATATTGCTTGACCAAAGAATGGCCCTTTTTTCATACTAATGTGTACTTCTTGTTTAATGGATTGTCATGCTTTACAAATTTTTCTTTTGTGTGTATTGAAGTTTTATTATTTATTTGTAAGGACTTTTCTTATATTAAGGATATTAACATACTATCTGCCATCTGTGTTAAAATATTTTCTCCATGTATATTTTAATTTTTACTTGATATTTTCTGATTTTTATGTGGTCAAATATGTCAAATTTTGCCTTTGTCATTTCTTCCATTGCTTTCATGCTTACAAAGTTCTTCCATTTCCCGAAATCTAATTGAATATTCATTGTTCTTTCTTTTTTTATAGTTCCATTTTTAAAAACCCAATTCTTGACTCTATCAGCAATGCATGGTGACATGTACTGGGAAATGAAATCTAACCTGAATTTTTCCCATATAGCAAAATTTCCCCATACCATTTATTGACAAATCCATCCCTTCTCTCACTGCATTGTGCTGCTTCATTTATAATATGTATAGATTTTATACTATATTTCAAGACTAATACTTTAAGTCTATTAGTTAGATTTCTAAGGGTTTGATAAACGTGAGGAAAAATTTTTCACCCAGAATTTTGCTCAGTAAAAGGATCATATATAAGGGGAAGAGCTATCAGGTGTCAGCAAAAGAAATAAGGGTCTTAAGAGTATAAAGCTAGGGAAGTGGATGTGGCTCCAGTGATTGGGCTCCTGTCTACCATATGGGAGATCCAGGGTTTGATTCCTGGGGCCTCCTGGTGAAAAGCAAGCTGGCCCACACAGCGAGCTGACCCAAGCAGAGAGCTGGCCCACGCAGAGTGCTGGCCCATGTAGGAGAGCTGGCCCACGTAGGAGTGCCAGCCCACACAGGCGTGCTGGCCCACGCAGAAGTGCTGGCCCATACGGAGTGCTGGTCTGTGTGGAAAGCTTGCGCAGCAAGATGATGCAACAAAAAGAGACATAGAGGAGAGACAGTAAGTGATGCAGCAGACCATGGAGCTGAGGTGGCACACCTCTCTCCACTCCGGAAGGTCCCAGTATCAGTTCCTGGTGCTGCCTAAAGAGAAGACAAGCAGACACAGAAGAACACAGAGAAAGCAGGCAGCGGGTGCAAAAACAACAGGGGTGGGGTGGGGGTGGGAAATAAATAAATAAATAAATCTTTAAAAAAAAATTATAAAGCTGTGGGTTAAAAATCTAATTCTATTAGTTACTATTAGTAAGAGCTTATGAGTCTACAACCTCTATTACCAAAGACAGAAGATGTGCAGCTATGTGTCAAAACTATTTCAATTTTTAGTATAATCGATACTACCAAGGTTTAATTATAATAGAGTTCTAATTGACCTCTTTAATTGTTTTTCAACTCTATTGTCCACTTTCTTGATCTTTTCTTCATCTCTGGCAAGTCTACTGTTTAGCCGATCTATTGAGAATTTGTATTTGAGCATATCTGTTTCTAAATTTGTTTTTCATATCTACCAGTTCTTGTTTTATGAACTCCCATTCTTTTTTTTTTTTCTTTTCCACAAACCCTTGATCAATTAGGAGTGCCCATTTCCTTAGGGGCTGTAATGTAAAAGGCAACAGATAAGGCTTATTTTTTTACTTGGTCCTAAATATCCATCCCAAGAATGGCAGAAGTCTCAGAGGATGTGTTAGAGCTCTTGCTTATAATTGACAGAAATTCAACTTAAATTTCTTAGACAATATGAAATGTATTGGTTTATAAAACCAACCAAGGGAAAGGAAGGCCTGAAGCTGGTTGTAGGGACAATAAGCATCAGGGAATTAGCACCCACGGTTTTCTCCTCCTCTGGCTCTCATCTCTGCCTTCCCTGCATGTCACCCTCAAACTCTTCTACCACACACAGCAGGTGTGACTGTCAGCAGCTTCCAATTCACAGCATCCCAGAGCAAGGGGCTTCTTCTCTTAGTGGTGATGAGAAAAATCCCAGGGCAAGGCTGTGCCTGGCACCTTTTGTATAAGGTGCCTACCGTCTGTCTCATCAGGAAGTGTGGTCTATGGGGAGACATCACCCTTATGGAGTTAGAAAGACCACTAGTCCGAAGAAGGAAGAGTGAACAAATAGCTGTCCACTCCAGATGGTTGTGTCCAGTAGCATGCATGCTGGAGCTGGCTCAAGCTGGCCCATACCGGCTTGTGAGAGCCAGTTGTTAAATTTCAAAAATTTTGTGAGCCAATTCTTAAGTACAGCCTTTATTAGATATCCAATTATATAAGCTTACAATGAAATAAATCACATTAAAAACAAAGGTAAGAAATATTATCTATGCTCTTGAGGCTATTTTTGTCTATTGTATCTGTAGGATAAGATTACTATACAATGGTGTGCTACACATGTGCCTTTCCAAATCCATCTTCAGTGATGTCACACTGGTAACTTGAAACCAGTCAAGGTGGGAGAATTTAAACCATAAAAATTGGAAAACCTTAAAAATCAGGGCTTCCGCTCATCTTCCCTCCCTGAGAGAGCCAGTTGTTAAAACTTTACAAGCACACCACTGGCTATGTCTACTGCTGATATAATGCTACGGTGTAGACATGAACTGATTAAGTGAAAATATAGTAAGGTTTATCCTGAAGACATCTTCTTTTGATAATAGTAACTGACTTATGGATGAACTTGGGCTGTTTTGTATTTAATTTCACCCAGCTGAATGATCCATAGGAAAATGAGTTTCCCAATCCAGACTGATTCCATATTTGATCCTGGAAATTTCATCACCAATATTGACAATGAGATTAGTAGGTATTATGACCTCAAGAGAATGTTATTAGTGCTTCATAGATTTGAAGTTAAAGTCAAAGTCAAAAGTACAAATAAGCAACGTGCAATTTGGTTGGAGAATACAAACATTAGGTAATGGCACGTATATGGCGTGCATGCATCCATCCAACAAATAATTATGATTCTGTGTCAGGTACAAGTAGATGCCGGACATTCACAGATGAAAAGATAGTGTGCCTGCCCGAGTGCAGCCTGAAGCAGCAACTCAGCCTCATTGCCTGAGCTACAGTGGTGTATTGAGGTTCCTTGGAAGAGAAACAGGTAGAATTACAGCCTGAGTGTTGGCAGTTGCATGCATCACCTGTCTCATGTGTGTGTAGCTGGCAGTGAGTATCCATCAAAACAAAAACAAGAGTGTGTCACATCGGTGAGTGCTATCTGCAAACCTATCTAAAGAAGTGGTTGTGAATCGTAGGTCAAGTGTGGGGCTCCACATGGTATAAAACAGTTTGCTATCGTGGACCCAGGCACACAAAACAGACTATAAGCATAAAGAAGATGCATCTGGGAATGTCTGGTGGAACCAGAGCAAGCTTCAGAGAGGAGGGTGACACTTGAGTTGACCCTCCAAAGAGGTAAGGGGTTTAACAAAGTAGAGGAGGTGAGAGGGAGGCCAGAAGCTCGGTGATGGTCCTCTTGGCTTTGGGTGGGTTTAGCATGTTCACCCACCCAACCTTCTGATAAAATGCTGTTGTTGACCACTGGAAGTCATTTTGTAGAATTCAGATCTCTTGTAGACAAATATGGGCAAACTCCAGAGAAAAATGAACAGATTGGAGAAGAGGGCAACTCGGGCACTCAGAGGGCAAGTGAAACCAATCGGGATGGCAGGCCAATAAGAAACAGAAAAATACCAGAAACTGTCCTATGGAACTCAGACATAAAAAATGAGAAATACGATGGAGTTTGGTTTGGAAAAATGCAAAATGTTCCATCTGGAAAGAGTCATTTGAAACCCAGACCTGGCATGGCGTGGGTGGGAGAGGCTTGGAAAATGATAACCCTAAGGGCACTGAAGGTTAGCTGTGGAAGGCAAACGGGAACGGAGGGTGCGGTGTGATGAGATGCTCTGTGGCCAATTCCTTTTCCCCGGGGTTGCGGCGGGGCTGGTGGCAAAGAGGTGTGATGGAACCTGACCAGGTCCCTGCAAAACCCAGGCCTGGGCAGGCTGCAACAGGAAGTTGGCGGCATTACGTTGGGGATTTCCAAAGAAGTAGTTAGAATATTCTGGGCTAGAAAAAAAGTCGAGATTGAGAGAGAAGTGTGGAAGCAGGGCTGGTTCACCTTCGCCTGGAGTTCTGAGTTCAGGGAGAGAGGACTCTTTTGGGTCTCATCCAGTGATGTTCATCAGGGAAGTCCCATTTTGTAAAACTACCTCTTGGTAAAGTAGGTTTTCCTATCATGGGAACTTGAGCCCTGAGCCCTGAGCCTCAGGCAATGCAACTCTTCATGCGTGAGATCTTTGCTGGAAGAATCACCTAGAGAAGATACAGGTCACAAAGGCCAGGGCAGCCAGGGGAGGGCAGACAAAGCTAGCAGCAGCCTGAGTTTAATCAAGGACACGGAAGGTCCCAGGGAGCCCTGGCTTCAGCCTTGGCACTGAGAAAAATCGTTACAAAATCCATTTGGAGATATTTTGAAGTTTACTTTATAAAGGACAATTAAGGGTCATTTAACCAAACCCTACTTAACTGCCTGACCAGATCAATTGATGCTTGCCATTCTGTCTATAAAGCACACCCAAAGCAAGCTGCATATTTAAAATTAGACACCTAATACCCAAAGTAGGGTATTACTGGCAATACGCAAAATGATATATTCATAAGACTCTTCATTGCAGTACTAATTGTGATAGTAAAAGACTGGAAACAACCCAAAGATCCATCTATAGGGGACTGAAGGAATATGCTACAGTGTTTCTGTACAATAGAGAACATAGCAGATATTAAAAGGGACTCAGAGGACCTCTATTTATTGTTCTAGAGTAATCATCTGGATGTACTGAGTGAAAAAAGCAAGAGGCACATAGTATGTTGTCTTTATTTTTTTTATTTTTTTAACAAAAAGTGAGTAAATAATACACATACATATCTGCTTACATTTTAAGAAAATGAGAGCAGGATTAAACCAAAAACAATGAAAACTCTAAGGGGGATAGAGAGAGCAAGGAAAAGGGGCAGACATAGAAGCTAGCCCTCTTTTGAATGTTATAGTTTTGGCTTTGAAACCAAGTATGTTATTTACATACTTTTAAAACATTAAATCAAAAAGGAAAAAAAATCCCTAAAAATTAAAAATCAACCAAAGCATATGAACCTAACTGATGATTAAGTTTAAAACATAATCACACAGAGAAAAATTATTTCAAGAAACTTTAAAACAGAGGGTTTTGGTTATATATGCCAAAGGCAACACACACACCTTAAATTGTCTCAGTATTAGTGATAATAATCGTTTGAAACTATAGCATATAGTAAGGTAAAGTAAATAAGTGATTTTGTTACTGTCATTTGCAGCCAAGGTTTTCAGTGCAAAACAGATACAAACACAAAGAACTTAAGGACACACCTATTTCATTTGAATTGAAGAGACTGTTAGTTTCTATTTGGGATGTAGAGATCTGGAAAGCAGGTCGCTCCCATCCTTACAACAACAAAGAAACCAGATAAACTGCTAGTTCATGATCTCATGAACCCATCAGAGAGCTGAGGTCTCCAGAAAACCAGCCCAAAATCTAAGGGAAGAGGGGTCCCTGTAGGGAGAAACAGGATGCCTGTGCACCTGCTAACCTCGGGCAGACACAGATAAGAAGGCTTCACCTATCCTAGAATTGTTAACAAATTGGCGGTGGCTGAATGTGAGTTGGAGAGAGAGCAGGGAGCCCCTGAGTGTGGTTGGTAGAAGGGGAGTCAACACTGGCTCTCCATGAGCCTCAGTGGATGATTTGGTTGAGAGTCTGGAGAAAGTCCAGGGAGGGAAACAAGAGTTGCTAAGGGAAGATCATGAATCCCTGCCTGGAGTATTCTTTCTTATCTGTCCACTGGAATAGGAGGGGACTTT
>JAQZBX010043723.1:0-21585 GCA_029593785.1 Cabassous unicinctus | reverse complement strand
AGAATTAACACCAATCCTGTTTAAACTCTTCCAAAAAATTGAAGAGGAGGGAAAATTACCCAACACATTTTATGAAGCCAACATCACCCTAATACCAAAGCCAGATAAAGATTCTACAAGAAAAGAAAATTACAGACCAATCTCTCTAATGAACATAGATGCAAAAATTCTCAACAAAATACTTGCAAATCGAATCCAATGGCATATCAAAAGACTTTTACATCACAACCAAGCGGGATTTATTCCTGCTATGCAAGGCTGGTTCAACATAAGAAAATCAATCAATGTAATACACCACATTAACAAATTGAACGAAAGAAAAAACACATGATCATCTCAATAGATGCAAAATCCAGCATCCTTTTTTGATAAAAAAACAGTTCAAAAGATAGGAATAAAAGGAAAATTCCTCAATATGATAAAAGGCATATATGAAAAACCCACAGCCAACATCATACCCAATGGGGAAAGGTTGAAAGCTTTCCCTCTAAGATTGGGAACAAGACAAGGATGCCCACTGTCACCATTGTTATTCAACATTGTACTAGAAGTTCTAGCTAGGGCAATTCGACAAGAAAAAAAAAATTAAAGGCATCCAAATAGGAAAAGAGGAAGTAAAACTCTCACTGCAGATGACATGATCCTGTACTTAGAAAATCCTGAAGTATCCACGACAAAGCTACTTGAACTAATAAATGAGTTCAGCAAAGTGGCAGGATACAAGATCAACACACAAAAATCAGTAATGTTTTTGTACACTAGTACTGAACAACCTGAGGAGGAAATTGGGGAAAAATTCTATTTTTAATAGCAACAAAAAGACTCAAACACCTAGGAGTTAATTTAACGAAAGAAGTACAGGACCTATATGCAGAAAACTATAAAACAATGCTAAAAGAAATTTTAAAAGACCCAAACAAATGGAAAGACATTTCGTGTTCATGGATTGGAAGAATAAATATCGTGAAGATGTCATTCTTGCCCAAACTGATTTATAGATTCAATGCAATACCAATCAAAATCCAACAGCTTACTTTACAGAATTAGAGAAGGCAATTACCAAATTCATCTGGAAGGGTAGTGCACCTGAATAGTCAAAAGCATTCTAAGAAAGAAGAGCGACGTGGGAGGAATTTCACTGCCTGACCTTGAAACATATTACAAAGCTACAGTGGACAAAACAGCATGGTACTGGCATAAAGACAGACACATGGATCAGTGGAATAGAATTGAGAACCCAGAAATAAACCCTCACTTATACAGTCAACTGGTTTTTGAAAAACCTACCAAGCCCATGCTAATGGGAAAAAACAGTCTCTTCAACAAATGGTGTTGGGAGAACTGGATATCTATAACCAAAAGAATGAAAGAGGACCCCTATCCCACCCCTATACAAGAATCAACTCAAAATGGATCAAAGATCTAAATATAAAAGCCAGGACCATAAAACTACTAGAAGAAAATATAGGGAAACATCTTCAAGACCTTGTAGGTGGTGGTTTCTTGGACCTTACACTCAACGCACGTGCAACAAAAGAAAAAATAGATAAATGGGACCTCCTCAAAATTAAACACTTTTGCATCTCACAGGACTTTGTCAGAAGGTGAAAAGGCAGCCAACTCAATGGGAAAAAATATTTGGAAATCACATATCTGATAAGGGTTTAATATCCAGGACATATAAAGAGATGTTACAACTCAACAATAAAAAGACAAACGACTCAATTAAAAAATGGGTGAAAGACTTGAATAGACATTTCTCCAAAGAAGAAATACAAATGGCAAAAGAAGAAATGCTCAACATCACTCATGATTAGGGAAACGCAAATCAAAACTACAATGAGATATCATTTCACACCTATCAGAATGGCCACTATTAAAAAGACAGAGAACTACAAGTGTTGGAGAGGATGTGGAGAGATAGGAACACTTCTTCACTGTTGGTGGGAATGCAGAATGGTACAGCCACTATGGAGGACTGTTTGGCAGTTCCTAAAGAATTTGAATATAGGCTTGCCAAGTGACCCTGCTATAATACCACTACTGGGTATATACCCAGAAGAACTGAGAACAGTGCATGAACAGACATCTGTACACTGATGTTCAGAGCAGCATTATTCACCACTGCCAAAAGTTGGAAACAACCCAGGTGTCCATCAACAGACGAATGGATAAACAAACTCTGGTCTATTCACACAATGGAATATTATGCAGCTCTAAGAAGTGAAGTTGTAAAGCATATGACAACATGGATGAACCTAGAGGACATTATGTTGAGCGAAGCAAGCCAGACACAAAAGGGCAAATACTGTATGAATGTGTTACTATGAACCAAATATAGTGTAACATATTGTTTGATTCAAAAAAAAAAAATTTATATGTATCCAGTACATTTAATTGAGAAATGTATATATTTATTCATCTGTGTTTACTTTTCAGTTTTTAATTGTTTATATTTTCAATTATTAAATGTACAAAATAAAGTTAAAAAAAAAAAAAAAGACTCTAGCTATCTAGAGAAACCTAAATCAGCTAAAAAACAAATAAAGTATAAAATTATTTTAGCCTCAGGACTAAAGTAAGCCTCTCCACATTGTCTTCCCAATTGATAAGGGTTTGAGAGTGGTAAAAGATCTCCAATGAGCAGCAGCACTATCCCTCCACTGCTGATTTTATTTTGCCAGGCTTATATCCTAACAGCACCCCAGAAGGAGAATAATGACTGCCACCTGGAATCCAGCTCCCTGAAGGACACACTGTGTCCAGGCTTGGGCTGGGGATGTCTACCCACAAATAAGAAGGTGCTTCTATAGAATTCACAGTGTGAACTATTCAAGGTTCTGCATCATTGCTCTCCATTGCTATTCAATTAAATATTAAGTCTCTAGAATCCCTCCCAGCAAAGAAAGCTGACCAAACGTGCATTTGCCTTTGTTTCTTGTGGCAGTTTGATATTATTATAAACCGATCTGTTCCTCTGGGCGTGACACCCCTTTGATTGTATTAAATTCAGAGGTTTCACTTTTACTTTATTAAATCAAGATTAGGGCTTTGATTCAACCATTAGGGCATGCAGGGTTGAGTTCCCGCCCCCCTGGTGGGCTGATAAAACAGACTCACAGGGAAGTAAATACACAGAGGATCCTGTGGTCCAGAAGAGAGATGAGCCTGCTAGTTTACACCTGAACTTTTGAAGAGAACAGAGCAGCTGAAAAAGAAAGGAGCCCAGGGAAAAAAGTTAAAAGGACTATGTTGTTTCAAGGTATCACTTCTTAACATTTATCCTGTACAGCATTCTATAGTTTACAGAGCCCATGATCAACATATTTAATCTTCACAACCTGCAAACCACAGGTCACAGAACTAGAAAGGAATACAGCCCAGGACAAAACCAGTTCATTGGACTCCTAGTCTAGGGCTTTTTCCATTAACCAGCAGCTGTCTCCAGATTCCTACAACCTAGTCTGTCTTGAACACAATCTAATTTTTTTTCCCCAAACTGAGACTAGCAATTCATTTAAACAGTTAGCTAACTTCAGGGAACTCTATCTTGTTAAGGTCACTCCCATCCCCACAGTCTTCAAGGTGAAGTGTGCAAGGAGATGTACTGAAGTGCAAGAATAAAATATTACAAAATGCACTTAAAATAGAATTTAATTATAGCAAAAATGATTAAGCTATACTAATACTAATATTTAATATATGGACTGACCTCGCACTTTCATTTGGTCAACATGTCCGCGACCATCTGTCATATGCAGTATGTGAGATGTTCCCAGGAACCAGTGAGAACGCCACAGTTAAGACATTCGTTTCTTCATACTGTAACAGAACGTATGCCACCCACTGGACAAAAAACAGCCCATTAATTGCTACAAACTTCACATTTCTTTGTAATGACAGGGAGAGTGACCATGAAAATGTTTGTTTTGCAGATATTCACTGGTTATCTCCTGGGAAAGGCCCTAAAACAAGATATTAAACAAAGGAGATATACATTTTTATTTTACAAAAACTTTTTTTTTAAACTTATTTTCAAAAATAAAAACCAACCAACAAAAAACAATCTGTCCCTTCAAGGTGGAGACTGACAGACTATTAATGAGAAAGTCACTGCTTTCCTAAAGAAATGCATGCTTTATGGCAAAAGTGTTTTGAAACTGGATGGCTGAAAATGGTTCTAATGTAGTGATTTTTATGTTACCAAAAGCAATGTGTTTTACCTATCAGAACTTTTATCTGTACATTTTTTAAAAACCTAGGAAACATAATTTTCTAATCTCTTAAAAAATCTTCTAAATGAAACTTAGTTGGTTTGAAAGCATTTGTTAAAAATATAAGAATACAATACCTTCCAATCATTCAAGAACAATTGATTGACCTAAAATGTAAATTTACTAGCTGGATTTCAATTAAAAGCCTTTGCATTATTGGTGAATGGGATTGGAAAATGAGTACCCATGTGTAGCCGTTGGCCAATTTAATGTAATTATGAATTCCAAAAATATAATTGGATCATGCTTGTAAACTGATCTGTTAATCTGGGCATGATTAAGTTATGATTAGGGCGTTGACTGGGCCACAGTAGTAGGGCGTTGAGCCCCACTCCTTGGTGAGTGGGGGAATCAAATATAAAAGGCATGGCAAGAACAGAGTTGAAGCAGTTTTGGAGAAGCAGTTTTGATGTTGGAGAGAAGGCCCCAGGAGGAGAGAAGCGAGCCGTTCGCCTGATCGTCTGCAGCTGACCTTGTGGAGGAAACAGGAGCTAAGCCCGGAGAGAAACACAGCCCTGGGAAGAGAGGAACCCAGGAGGCCTGAACCCTGGCAAATGTCAGCAGCTGTCTTGCTCCAACATGTGGCAATGGACTTTGGTGAGAGAAGAAACTTACACTTTCTAGCCTTGTAACTGTGGACTTCTACCCCAAATAAATACCCTTTATAAAGACCAACCCATTTTTGGTATTTCACATTAGCACCCCTTTGGCTGACTAATACACCCATGATTTAATAAATGCAGTGAAGGATGCATTTTTCCCATTTGAATTCACCTATCTTTGACAAGTACCTTTTTCAGTTATGACAGGCAATAACTTTTACTAAAAAGTATGATTTTTAAAATGTACTTCATCTTTATTGCAAACTTTTTATTTCCTCTCTTAGGGCATGTTTTGTAAAGTACATAATAAAATATCTGTAAATAATTATTAGCAAATAGATATCATTTCCAAAGACATGAAGCAAAAACTGACAAAGAAAAAACAGACAAATCCAGAATTGTATTTGAAGATTTCAGAAATTCTCTCTTAGCAATTGATAAAGAAGACAGAAAATGAGCAAGGATATAGGAGACTTGAACACCACTATCAACCAAATTGGACTAATCGGTATTTATAGAACATCTCAACCCAACAACAACAGAATACACATTCTTTTCAAGTGCACATGGGTTATAAAACAAGTCTAAATAACTTTAAAAGTATAGAAATCATAGGTACTATGTTCTCTTTCTACAAATTAATTAAATTAGAAATCAATAATAATAAGATATGCAAATACTTACAAGACATACATAACTTAAACTTCTAAATAACCATGGGTCAAAGAACTCACGCAGGAAATTTGCATATTTGATCTAAATAATAATGAAAGCACAACCTATCATAAGTTGAGGGATACAGATAAAGCATTGTTTAGAGAGAAATTTGCAGATTTATATATAATAGAAAATAAATATTTAAAACAAATTATCTGAAATTCTACCTTGAAAGCAAAGGAGGAAAAAAAAAAAAAAATAGATATTACACATATTAAGGGAGCATGGTAAAGAAATGTTTGGCAACCACTGGTCTGTCTCCACAGAAGAAAGGTTGACATTTGGGAGCATCATTTTTGCAGGTAGTATGGGGAGGGAAGAAACAATTAGGTGAGAAGGAATTTGGACTGTGGTGCTCCAGAGATGGGGCAAACCAGCTATTTTTGGGGGTTCTGGCCCAAGGATTGGGGGAGATGGGATGAAGGCAGCAGGTCTTTATTTGCCACCTCGTACCTGACATAATTCAGGTGAAGCTCCTAATACGTGGTAGGTCCTCAACTGATGTTTTTTAGTTTCTTTTTCCTCTTCTATTTGCAAACTCATTACTTCTAATACTGCTGGGGTCACAGAGCCCTCCATACTGCATGGATAAATATACATTTGTATGTATTCCTCTCAAGCACAACCAAGGTGGTGTGAAAGGCAGAGAACATGCGCAAACCCACCACTGCCTGCAGGACATTTTAAAATAGCATTTATCTAGGCAAGAAGACAATGTTCACGCTCCAGTCTTAATGAAAAAGTTTCCTTTTTACCTTATTCTTAATCATAACGCTTGGAACCTTCTGACGAATGCCATGTTACTCAGGAAAGATTTGGAAACTGTGATTCTAGGAGAGGAGGTTATGAAAATAGAATTGTTCTGTAAAGGCTTTTCCGTCGAGTTCAAATACATTTTACAGAGCCGGGTATTGAGATGCCGAAACCAGTGGGAACTGCGAAGGGTCTTCCCCTATTGGTGTGTGTTGGAAGTGTGGACAGCCACGGGAGCGGGGGAAAGAGTTAAAAGAGCTCCTGGCACGCAGGAAGAAAGCCACGGCAAATCCTTTAAACATTAGGATCAGGAAAGAGGTGGAGAGAGGGTGAACAGAAGTGGTGGGAGAGCAGGGGTGATGCTGGTGAACGCAAAACGGTAAAACCTATAAACGTCGGAGGGGGGTCTGGGGCGCCAGGCACCGCGGCAGGGTGGGAGAAGGTTAGGCAGGGGGCAAGAAACAAAGGTCGCCGTCTTGAGCACAAGGAACTACCGGGGGAAAACACCCAAGCGCCAGCGGCGAGGAGGAGGGAGGGGCGGTCCCTCGCGGGGTCCCGGCCGGGGTCGCGGGCAGGCCGGGCCGGGAAAAGCCGGGGATGCGGCTAAGCCCGGGACCAGCTAGGCCGCGCGGAGAGGCAGGGGCGGCGACCG
This sequence comes from Cabassous unicinctus, assembly GCA_029593785.1. Classification (NCBI taxonomy): domain Eukaryota; kingdom Metazoa; phylum Chordata; class Mammalia; order Cingulata; family Chlamyphoridae; genus Cabassous; species Cabassous unicinctus. Next base: position 14,587 of record JAQZBX010043723.1, on the reverse strand, counting down.
TGAAGCCGCGGAGGGGACCGGCCGGGGTGCGGCGACGAGGGTCGAACACGGGAAGGGCGCGTTGAGAAGCCGGGAGGGGCGCGGGCAGCGGGCCGCGAGGCGCGCCGGCAGGACCCCAAGAAGGGCCCGGCGGTCAGCTTCCCGCCCCCAGCCCACCAGCCGGGGCGTGAGGGGAAAGGCCGGCGGGCCGCGCCGGGAGGAGGAGGAGCCTGCGGCCCCGCCCCCCGCAGGAACGAGGGAAGGAGAAAGGCTCGCAGGGAAGGAGGAGGGAGGGGAGCGCGGGGAGGGGGCGGCCAGCCAGGCCTGCGCCCGAGCGAGCGGCGAGCCGAGGGGGAAGGGCCCCGGAAGGAGGCGAGTGCGGCCGCGACGCCGGGAGCCGGACGCCTGCCGGTGCCGGCCTGCCGCCGCCGCCGCCTTCCCTGCCTTCCCTGCCTTCCCTGCCTGCGCTCGAGCCTGGACTCTGGAGCGGCCGGAAGGCCGGAGCACGGCGGTCGTGTGTGGGGCGAGCGGGGCCGGGAGCCGGAGGCCCGCGGGCGGTCCTGCGCGGAGCACAGTGGGCTCCTGCCTGCGAGATTAGGAAAGCGGCGGAAAGGGAGGAAAAAGCGAGGCCGAGAGAAGCGGGGCGATCGGAGGCTGGTGTGGAGGAAAAACCCACCCCGAACCCAAATCCACAATAATAATCCAAACTAATAATTAAAATAAGGGAGCAGTTTTTCTGGCCGGGAGAGAGGGAGAGAAGAGGGAACGGGAGGAAGCGAAATCCCCGTTTCATGGAGGCTGAGGCAGGGGGAAATTTCAGAGCCTGGATGTGGAGGAGCAAAACAGCAGAACTAACTCAGGAAATTGTCTTTCAGAAAAAGGCCTGACCTAGCCTGGGTCTGAGAACCTGGCTGGGGTAGGTAGGTGGAGAAACCTGCAAGTTTAAAGGGAAAAGGGGAGAATATTTTCAGAGATTCTCTGTTTTGTGGTTATTGCTTCCATTTTAAAGGTAAAACAGCATTGGGTTTCAGGTGTTTCCTTTGATTTTTTTTTTTTCGGTGCGATTGGCTCATTTAAGAATTTCAAAGCCTTTAATGTGAAAGATTTTTTTGAAAAAGGAAATCCATAAATTTTGGTTCCTAGGATTGCACAGGACTTGGAAGGAGTGCTGTTGTGTACATACTATTGTATGGGCTTATTTATTTTTTACTGTGCACATCAGCGGAGAGATTTTTTCCAAGTGTCAGTTCAAATAATTCATCCTTTTTTTCCCTCCCTCAGATATATCTGTAGTTGTCGTTTTAAGCATTGGACACCAGAATTTTTTTTCCCCTTTGGAGCTTGAGGCTCCCTTGCCAACAGAAGGACAGCTGGGGAAACTGGATTAAAAGGATGGTTTTTATCTGTGTTTTACAGTTAAGACTGATATTTTGAAGTCACATTCTTTCTGTGATTCATTTTTTAGCCCATAGTGCTAACCTTGAAAAGATTTGTGGTTGGGTTTTTGGTTTCTAAGAAGGTCATAGTTTTTCCTCTTTTCCTTTCTTTTTTTTTTTGGGGGGGGGAGAGGGGGAAAGGGGGCTAAGAAAGGAGACCATGTTAACTGGTAGAAGTAGAATGGAGCTTCAGTTACCAGGGTCCTGAGAGCTGGAAGGAAAAAGATTCAGTCTTCAAGTTGGGAGGCCCTCCTCTCACGTTTCTTAAAAATTGCAAGTGATTCAATCCTGATCAAGACACCAAAGCTACAGGATTCTGGAACTGTGGAGACACCGAGAAACCATGAGTGTAAGGTTACCCCAGAGTATAGACAGGTAGGTTTGCTGATAATTTGATTTTTCAACACTTGCTAAAGGGAAGACTGGTTGGGAAGGTGTTGCATTTTGATAAGAGGTTGCAAAAGAAGGGCTTGGGTGGGCTGTGTTTTTTTAGAATCCCTGGGGAATTGGGGTTGGAGCACTGGGTATCTGGGGACTGTTTATGTTCCCTCTGTGTGTGCCAATGTGCAAAACATACCTTTTGATTCAGCGTTTTTTTAATGTAAGTGATGAGCAGTGGAACCAGGGGAGAGGAAGGAGGGGGAAATGCTTCTAGGGACCTTTGACTTTTGCTAGGCGAGGCTGAATTGGGGTCCCATCTTGCCAGGTGTGGGAGGCAAACAGAAGCCTGGTCATGTGAACCCCCAGGGGTGGATTGGAACTGGTTTTAGGTGTTGGAGACGCTGAGGGGACGCGCCCCAGGGGGGCGTGTGTTGAGGTGGCTTCAGCTGAGGGCCTCTGCCAGGCTGGTTGTTAGGGAATGGTGGGGCTTATTGATGGGATAAATCCCATTTCTTGGCCTAAACGATGGGACTTGCACCCACCCAAGTCTCTATTTTTACCAGTGGCCCCAAAATGCATAGGTCATATTTGGATTTACTTCTCTCCAGGCTTTGGGTTTTTTTGTTTGTTTGTTTTAGGAGGTACCGGGGATGGAACCCGGGACCTCGTACATGGGAAGCAGGTGATCAACCACTTGAGCTACATCCATTCCCCAAGGCTTAGGGTTTAAATTGAGACTTGCCAACTGGCTGATGCTTTAGCTTTAATTTTCCCAACCATTTTTAATAAGCTTGACTCTGCAAAATGAGCCTCCCCTCTCCTTAGAGTGGAAGTTGTTTTGGGCTCTTAGGCCTGATGGGCAAAGGCACTGACCCATTAGGTTCTGAGCACATGATGTTCCTCCCCCGCCAAGAGTCTGTGGCGCCTCCTCTATCACTGGTAACATTTACCCTGTGTTTGTAAATCTTCGCTCCAAAGGATTGGTATAAACTTTGTAAGGTGTCTGCCTTTTCCCTCCCTCCCTTCTCCTTCCTTGAGAATCTTGGGGTGGGAGGATTTGTAGGTGCTGCACACACCCTAACTGAATAGGTGGATGGATGGGGGATTGAAAAAGCAAATGAAAGGAATGGGCCTGGAAAAAATATTTTTGGAGAGATGGAATATTTGCAAGTAAGTGATTGCTCTATCCAAGTCCAGTTAACCTTTGGTTATCCATGCTAATAATAATTTCCTTTTGGCTGTGGAATGTAGCCTAAAATGCATAAAATGACTCTCTCCCAAACGCTAATCTCTGTATTGCCTCAGAGCCCTGTTTAGATTAGTTCAGCAGTGTCCAACCTGGGACCTGACTTGGCAGTAGAGAGAAGGCAGACAGCCACAAAGGACATGATGTATATGTGGCTGCTTTGAGCCTCCCCCTCTCCCCTCTCTGTCAGCCTCTCTGTAGTTTGACCCTTGTAAAAGGAGAACTGAGGCATGTCGAGGCAAGGAGTTAAAATGCTTTACATCTCTCCCCTTCCCTTTTTCATATTCTTGGAGCTTGGAAATTAATGTGTTTGCCTTTTTAAGATTTGGATGGCAAAGTATTGCTGTGAATTCAGGGATGTGAGAAGGTGGAAATCCAGGTGTTGGGATGGGGGTGCAAGAAGAAGGAGGCAATGGGGGCTCCTGGGTTGATGTGAGAAGCTCTTCTGGGAGTTTGTCTTTACGGTCATCTCAGGATTTGTATAGCACGATATGGTTTTGGAAGTGCTTTTATAGAACATCTTATTTGACTCTCACAGTGTTTCTATGAGATAGACAAATCAGAGGTTCTTATTCCCATTTTACCGAAGAGGAAATTGAGGCTCAGAGAGGATACCTGACTTGCTCAGTGCCATCTTGCCTAACAAATGGCGGAAGCTGGACTCAAACCCAAGTCTTCTGATTCTGAATCCACGGCTCCTTTCATTGCCGCACACTGAGTAACTAGGTTTGTATGCTGATCCTGCAGAATGCAGGGAGTTGTCTTATAAAATGTGTGCGGTGCCGTTTTATTCTCTCTCTTTGGCTGAAGGTACCTTCAGCAATCAAGGTATTCCCTTGAAGCTTTCTGCTTACCAGTCTGGAGTTAAAGCACCATTTTCTTCTGTGAGATAATGCAGCTTGCCCAGTGAGAGCAATTCTCTTTCCAATTATGAGGGTGAGTTCTGAGGTCCAGGTCCCCTTCTAGGTATCCCCACCTGCATTGGATCTTGTCCCTTTAGCTGTAGGCTCATTCTTTTGGACCTTTTGACATCCCAGTTTTATGACCCTATGGAATTTTAAAATAATTTGTACTCTTACACCATACTATAGGGATTGAGTGGGAAGAAATGTTGCAAATTATGGAGTCAGGGATTCTCTTTTAGTTTGTCAGTTCTCTGTATATAGAATGTAATATAAGGTGCTATTAAAGAGTGTTTTAGAAAATTAAAGTATACAGTTCTTGCTCAAAGAGCATGTAATCTAATTTTGTAACTAGGAAACACACCTGTCTCCTGAAGACCACTAAAAACAACACTGGATGTCAGCTCCATGAAGGCAGGGTTTGTGTTTTGTTTGCTATGTTTATACCGTTTGCCTAGCTTAGTGCCTTGCATGTGGCAAGTGCGCAATAAATATTTGACAAATAAATGTTGGAATGAATGAACATGTGAGCAAATATAAATTCTTTCATTTCAGGCTGTTTCAACATTCAAGTGTTAATTTCAAATATGGTCAAGTAATGTCAATTAAAGAAGGCTTCCAGGTGATGTGCACATTCTAGATGATAAGTGACAGGATGGAGGATGTGCCTCCAAATGCCTATATTTGGAGAGGCATTGTGGCTCAAAGTAAAAAAGGCTTTGGAATGTTTATTTGACAGAGTTTTACCCCCTGTTGGAAATGACTCCTGGGTTCATAGAAAACATGAACTATTGTGACTAATCTTTATATTTTAGTGTTACTCAGATATTATTGAAAGATGGGCTGAAGTATAATTGTTAGGAGCCCTTTCACATTTTGACCATGGACAATTTATTGCCCGTTAATATATATTCCTTTCAAAAGTTTCTAAAACTGTGTTTGGTACTGCAAACAGAGATAGTGATTCTGAAATTATTTTTACAGGAGTAGTAGTGAATTTCACTCAGTCATCCATATACATCTATCTAGTTCCCCATGGCAAAATGTTTTTGAGATAGCCAACTGTGTTAGGAGTTCGCATCCAAGAAACAGCTTTTCTCTGTGCAAAGCTAGTTAGCTTATGTGAAGAACAAACCAGACAGTGTCTTAGAGTAGTACTAGATTTAAGCCAAGAAAGAGTTTTTAGTTTGAGCCTTGGCGTTACCTCTTAACTATGTGACCTTGGGCAAGTTACTTACCTCCTCTGATTTCCTCAGTGTAGAGCAATAGCTCATTTATGTAAAGTACTTCCTAGTTTACAAATGTTTTCACGTGGTATGTCATTTGAAGATTATAATATTTATCTCACCTCTTTTCACGGGGCTGTTGAAAGGAACAGGTCAAATGAGATAATGTTTCAGATTGTTTTCCAAACCGTTAGATGCTGTATAAATTTTAGAAGGTAAACTCACGAACTTGACTTAGCTTCATGCATAGTTTTCTGAGCTTAGTAGCCCAAAACACAGTAAGGATGGCTGAAAGATCTTTTCATGAATTTGAAGAATTTAACAAGGGTAAATAGGCCTTATTGTTGCAGGAGTACATGAGATTAGAAAGAAGGAATACTTTTCCAGTGGTCAGGAGGATGGGTGATGATACTAGGAGGAGGAGGAAGGTGGTTGTATCTCCTTCCCAGGAATACTGGTAAATGGGAGAGAACTTCAGCTGTCTTAGCTCACTTAGATGTCTTTCAGTGATGGGGATGGAAAGGTTTTGTTTTATGATCTCTGGCCGATCCTTGTCTTAGAAGCATGTGATTTTCCTTATTCAAAATAAATCCAGACCCAGCAACTGTTCTATATTAGAGAACTTAGGTCGAATGTAACCTTTCCCCAGTCTGCAGCCTTCCTTTCTAGACAAGGCAAAATCTCACATCGGTGTGTGTGGGAGAAGGGAGGGGAATGGTAGATAGGTCTACACTAGGAAAGAGCCTTCAGGCTGAGGGAAAGATTTGTAGAAAATAGATGCTGAGGCTCATTTAAGTAGCTGAGATACTGAGTTGCTGAGGCTAAGGAGATTGGGTTTATCTGGGAACGTGGTGGGGAGGGAGGGAGCCATGACTCCTCCCACCTCAGCTTCCGTTCCTTATTGAGCTCCAGGATCAAGAAATCACCAGACATTCAGCTGTGCTTTTACCTAGTTTAGAAGGTTGACTTCTCAGAAGATCCAGAGCTACAAGTGGTAAGTCCTCTGAAATGCTGAATCTTTTCCAAAAGGTACCCTTTTCTTGTCTAAGGCTGTGAGGTGAGAGAGGGCAGTAGATTTGCAGATGAAGCATTTGGTGGGCAATCACCATTATGAGCAGGAGCATGCTAAGCTTAACTTTCATATACATTTCTGAAAGAGCACCCTTTGATTAACAGATTTGTTTTTTATAGTCAAGGTACTTGGCAGACAGAGTCTTTGTCCTCCAGTTCAGGAGCGTAAACAGAAAATATGAAAAATTAAATGACAATATCAGTTCATTAAAACTTTTAAAAAAGATATTTCATAAAGGGGCAATGTAGCTAATCTCCAAATTAGTATAAAGAGAAGGAGTTCTGAAAGCTCAACCTTGATGGAATAGAGTTTGGGAATTTTGGGGCAATGTCCCTTATAGTGTTAAACATCTAGGATGCTGATATTTGTGAAAGGGCTTTGTTAACTGTGAAGTTCTATTTAAAAAATGAGAGAGGAATGATTTTAATCTACATTAACAGAATCTGCTCACACCTTCATGGTGGCATATTATTGAAATCCATTTTATAGGTTTGTTATTTCTGAAACTTAATTCCAGGATTTATCATGTGACATAGAAACCCTTTTCCCCATGGACTGTGCATTCTTCCTTTTCTCAGTCTCTATTGGGAAAAGACCCAAGCACAGACAGACCTGCCACTGGCATCCAAAGTCACTCCTCCACTCCATGAAGAAACAATCAAAGAAGGTGCTGGTTCTAGTCTCAAAAGAAAAAAAGAATCATTACTTTGTTAAAAGTAATGTTGGATTTCCTGTGAAAGGAGATTTGGAGTTCTGAGGGGAAAGCAACAGGATCTAGGTTAGTAGAACTGGGTGCTGGTGCTGGTTAGGTAAATAACCTTGGAAAGGTGCTTACCTGCTCTGGACCTCAGTTTTCTTATCTGGAAAAATGAGTGAATTAGGCTAGCCAGCCTCTAAGGTTTGATTTCTTCTAGCTGTTAGATTCTTTGAGCCTCCAAAAACTTCATGTGTGGTGTCCTTTCTTTCAGTGAGCCAGGACTTTTTTTTCAGGAATCATCTGGCCTTCCTGGAAGCTAGTGAAAATGAAAGTTTGAAAAGACTAGGGAACAGCTCTGCCTGGTGAAATAGGAGGAGAGGAAAGTGGAAATATAGTGGTGTGGAAACTTCAGGAGGGACTGGGAAATCTGTGGCCCCTAATAGAACTGGAGTAGGATTTAGAAGGTTTAAGATCCCAAACTTTGCTACAATTTAAAGCCATTTTATTGTCTTTCAATTCTGATTTCAAAATGGGCCCTTTAGGCACTAGTATCCCTCTATCTTTTTTTTTTAAGGAGGTACTGGAATTGAACCCTGGACCTTGTACGTGGGAGGCAGGCGCTCAAACACTGAGCTACATCTGCACCCCCACCTTCTATCATTTTTATTGACTTCTTTGAGATTTTCCTCCCCATTCTAAAGAATTGTAAACTAAGACGTGAATGTGTGAAGAGATTTCAGAGACTTGATTTCCAACCCTTACTCCCTTCCCTCCAGTATTTGGGAGCACCTGCTACATATGATGGGAGCTTTAGTCCTTAGTAGTGGCCTGGCTTCCACTTATGGAGGGAAGCAATCTAGCAGCCTTTCAAGTGATGACCTGTGATCGTCAGCACTGTGGCATGTGCAGTCATTTTGTTGGACAGCAAATATTTATCAAATGACTCTGGGAGATATGGAAACATGTAGAGCTTACATTCTAGTGAGGAAATATTATTAACAAACAACAGAAAACAATATAAAGATAGCAAATAATTGATGAATCTTGATGTATACCAATATTGTACGGGGAAGAGAGTGGAAGAGTGGAAGGTTGGTGCTTATTAGAGTAGCCAGAAGAGGGGTATATAGAATTATTTAGGTGGAAGAAAGAGAAGAGGACATTTCAGGCAGCAGGAACAACATAAGCAAAAGTTCTGTGTAGAACCAAGTATGGTGCGGTCTTGGAATGGTAAGATGTTAGTCTTTGAGAGCAGAGATAAATTAGGTTGACAAGGTGGGGGTGGGGTGGGGATAAAGGCATTCAGACTTGAGGTGCTAGGGAAAAATGAGCCAGTGAAGGTTTATATATATGTATATGATGAAAAAGAGAATTCTGGTATCAATATGTAGATTGGAAAAGAGGGCCAGCTACGAGTTTTTGGCTGGCAAAAGATGATGAGTTACTGAATCAGAGGGCTTGTGGTAGTAGGAATTAAGAGGGTCAGGATTTGAAAGATATTTGGGAAGGCAAATCAACAAGATGTGTTAGAGTTGAGTCAAATTCAACTCCCAAGATTTTGAGACTGGTGGACCAGAAGAAGAATAGCGTTACTGATAGACTAGAATCATCATTAAAAGCCATTTCATCTCCCATTGGTACCCCGCAACTCACTGAACACAACATATTGAATGATACTTAATCTTGCTAAGACCCTTAGAGTAGGCCGTTTCTACCAGATCATTTCAGAATTCTTCAGTGTAGCCAGTGACCTAGACTTTTAAATGGGGGGAGTGGGTGTCATCTGGAAGTTCTCTTAGTAAATTGGGTCATGAGTTGAAGAGATTAGCATATGTGATGAATCCTGATCAATAACTATGTCCATTCTGACTTAGCAGGCCAGACTCCAGGGCTAGAGAGGTATCTAGGCCAAAATCATTCTAGAGGTATAATGGAGGAAAGTATAGAGTTTATGTAAATGCGTTTTGTGAATTCTATACTGCTGAACATATGGTGAGTATAGTTAAGGCATTTGGTTTGACAGGGACCCCAGATTGGCCTGAATTCTCTTCACTTGCCAATTGCAGACCTGTGCTTGGTGTGCCCTTAGGCCTTTGGCTATTCCAAAGTAAAAACGAACAGCGAAGGCTCTGGGAACATTTAGAACAAATACAGGACCATAGTTAAAAATCAAGTGCTTAAGATCTCATTCTGGTTACAGATGTAGCTCAAGTGGTTGAGCGCCTGCTTCTCATGTACAAGGTCCCGAGTTCAACCCCTGGTACCTCCTAAACACAAAAACAAACAAACGAGAGAAAAAAAAACCTCATTGGAGTGTGTATGTAGCTCAGTGGTTGAGCGCCTGCTTCCCACGTATGAGGTCCTGGGTTCAATCCGTCGTACCTCCCTTAAAAAAAAAAGATCTCATTCTGAGGCAGTTTCTTCTTTGCTAGAAATGCAGTCCACCATGTCTTTCATTTCTAGCCTAAACTCCCCAACTTGGGGTTCATGACTTCCTTCAGTTCATTCTACATCTCACTAATTGTATGCCTTATTAATGTACCCTACTACCTGCTTCAGCTAGATTAACCTCTTTTCTGGGCCCCACACATCACTCTTCCATTCGTTCATATGCGTGTTCTCTTCTCTCCAACTCCATTAGTCTCATTTCCTTCAATAAAACCTTGTCTGGTTAATAACAAAAAGCTCTACACATTTTTATTGTTCAGCAGTCCCTTTGCACATGCATACAGCAGTTGGACTCTGTTGTCTTTTGTTTCTAGAAAATAATTTATGTAAAAGTTCTAGCAGAATGCTTAGCGCCTGGTAAACGCTTATAAATAAATGTTGGAGCTATTCCATTCCATTTTATGTTGGTTATTGTGTCTTATCCTGTCGTTCAAGGTTCAAGAGCAGTGTCTCCTCATTTTTTTAGGTTGTCTTCTAGTGCCTAATTTAGTTCTCTTTATACAAAGGTGTACTCCATACCTGCTGTTTCCTGACTTGAACTGTAGCTCATTCTCTACATTTCTGATTCTCTCCATGCCTAGCTAAGGGATTTCAAGAAAGCAGCTCTAAACACTGCTGCCAGGAACTGAGACCAAGAATCTCTCCTTGTTCTTATTGGGTGCTGGGTCTTGGGCACTTGGTGTTCCTTCTTGGGACAGAGCAGCCTTGTTGGGATTGCTTGCCTTCAGCTTCCTGGAGCTTTGGGGATTTCCCCATTGGCGGCATGGCTTCCGGGCTGCCTTTCCCTGCAGGGGTCTGATGGGCACAGGGCCTACCCTGCCATTGTCCTGCCTGTCCCGGGCTGGCCCCATTCATCTCCCAGAGCGGGGCCCTCAGAAGCTTCCCTCCAAGAGACTGCTGCTGCAAGAGAAAGGCCACTGTTGTTCTGGGGGGTGGTGAAGGAGAGAGTGTAGTAAATAGCTTTGTGAATGGGCTCTTGTATGAGGCTAAAACCACAGACCCTCTTCTCTTCAGAGCCCTAGGGACAGGGGCAAAAAACACTAGGGTTTCAGTGTCTTTATAGGAACAGGGTATTAGGTTTAGGAAAATTCATGCAGCCCCTCAAATAAGAAAGTTGGTCCATTTATTGAATCTTCACCTGGCATGATGCTAAGCAATAAGGATTTAGCATGAATAAATTGCATACTCTGCCTTCAAAGAGCTTATGGTTGTGTGGGGAGAGACAGAAGTAAGCAGGAGTTGGACAATAGCATCCTAAACTTACTCCAATGTTATCAGTTGAAGCACATAGGAGGGACACCTAAGAAATGTTTCCTGGAGGAGAAACATTTTCATTGAGACCTGAAAATGAGAGTCAGGTTGGAGAAAGGGAAAGTCCAGGAGGGGAACAACGTGTGCAGAAACCTGAAGGCAAGAAAGAACATGGTTGCGTGGTGTTGTGGAAATTAAAGTAGCTGTGATCTATAGCTAGACCATAAACCAAGAAGAGACTAAATGTAATGGAGAATAGGCAGGAATCAGGGCCTGAAGACCATGTAATCTGTGTTAGAGGTTTTGGACTTTATCCTGGGGACAGAGGAGGACCATTGCAAAATATTAAGCAGGGAGTGGCATGATTAGATAGGCTTTAAAATATAAACAGGATCACCCTGGCTGCAGGGTGGCCACTGGATTGAAAGAATGGAAGTGGAGAGAGGGAAGATGGATTGGGAGACCATTGCGGTAGTCTGGGCAAGTGGGGAGGGAGGGCAGGTTCTATTAGAGTAACATTGGAGGTGGGAAAAATGAAGGATAAAGAGGAGGTTATATGGGAGGGAATGTGAAGGAGAGTATGGGACAAGAATGGCATCCCAGTTCTTGTGCTACTAGGTGGTACTGTTCAATGAAAAAGGAAATCCTAGAGGAAGAACACAATTGAGGGAAGGAGTGGGACGGGCCCTGTTTTGGACACGTTGAGTTTGATGTGCTTGGGGACCCAAGGGAAGATGTTCAGCAGGCAACTGAATGTATAGATCCGGAAGTCAGGAGGGTGATCTGGGATAATCACATTTGCGGGGCGTCAGCATCTGGACAGAATAGTCAAAGCATGAGATTATCCAGGGACAGGGTGCAGACTAAGAAGAGAAGAGGGCCCTGGACCAGAACCCTGAAGTAAGGCAAAAGGAAGAGGATCCCACAGACAAGACTGGGAGGGAGTGACAGAAACAGAAGGAAGCCAGGGCAGTGTGGAATCTCAGAAATGAAGAGAGGGAGTGGTCAGCAGTGTCCATTTCTTCCCAAGAGGTCAAGGAGGAAAAGGACAGAGAAATGTCTGGATTTATAACTAGGAGAATGTTCATGGCCTTGGTGAGTGATTTCTGAGCAGTGGTCGGGACAAGAGCCAGTCTGCAGTGGGTTGAAGAGAAAAGAGAAGGTGAGGAAATGATAGTCAAGTCAATTTTTCTTAAAATTTATTTATTTTTCAAGTCAATTCTTTTATGAAGTTTGTTTAGAAAGAAGAAGAGAAATTACATTGTAGCCCTGGTCCTTGTCACTAGGACTTTGGGTTTATTTTTCAAGGTATGAAGGAATAAGTGCCTTAAGTCAGAGGGTCTCACTTTTATTATATATCAGAGTCACCTAGAGAGCTTGCTAAACCACAGATTGTTGGGCTCCATCCCCCAAATTTCTGACTCAGTAAGTTTGGGTTGGGGCCTGAGAAGCTGCATTTTTAACAGTTTCCCTGGGTGTTCCTCCATATTTTGAGGGCCTCTGCCTTAAGATACCTGTGCTCTTAATCAGCTCTTCTTCTGCTCTTATAACAGCACTTTTGTTGTTAACTCTATATTCTGTAGCTTTTGTATCAGTGGTTTCACCCTCTTGTGAATTTTTTCAGCAGATAGGTTTTGGAGCAAAAACCAGTCACTTTCTTATCTGTCAACACCTACCTTAGGGCCTGACATAGATTCCATCAGTATTGGTTAAATGACTTGAATTGAACCAGGTGAGTTAACTAAAAAATTTCTGGTCTCCTCATCTGCAAACTCTTGTTTAGTTCTTTATGGTCTGCCTCTGGAACAGATACAGATAAATCCTATCTACTGGAGAATCTCTAAGGATGGTGGCTCTTTTTGGTAACTTCACTGCAAACTAAAACCAAAAAATAAAAATCAGAAAGCAGATCTTATAGAAAGTAAATGTCAAAATCAAATATGCATAATTCCAATAATTCAGTTTCGGATTTAGGGAGATAATTAGTTTCCTGACATCATTCCCCAGACTGATCCCAGATTCTGAATTTTCCAGTGGGAAGTTTCCTTGGAATATTGATGATTGCTCTTAGAATGTTGTTAGAACTCTTAAAATGTGATTCCTGCACTCAAAGAGCTTCCACCTTTAGAACATACTTCCACAGAGTGGTCCTATTCTAGTGGCACCATTGGCTTCACTGCTCAAGGAGTAGGAACAGGGATCCCATGCTGTTCTGAGGTTGCTGTTCTGAGACTGGTCTTGGGGAGCCTTTGTCACTTCCCTTTAAATTGGGTTCAGGGGCCATACAGCTGATGTTTCCAAGGGTCTGCTGACCTTTAGTCACTACCTCTTCTCCTGCTTTTCTTAGGTTTCTTTTTGCCCTGTGAATCAGTGAGTCATTTCTCATCATTTTTAGAAGAACCCCTAGGTCAGGGGATAATAGCAGGAGCAGGACAAGGCCTGGCAATTCCTGTGTCAGAGTTTCCTAAATCCCACCTCAGGGGATATTCTAGGTTAGAATATTTAACCTAGAAGAAATCCTAGTTCTACTAGCCTGGGGCTAGTAAGTAAACTCCTGCTTTTAGCTTATGCCTGGAGATATATCCTTTCACTAGTCCTGAACTTGAGACATGGCAGGTTGAGCAAGGAATAGGAGGAGAGACTACTGCAGCTAGATCCAACATGGGATTCTCATAAGGTTTGTTTGCCCTCTCCCTTAAGATCCTACTTGATATTTGTTGGGCTGGGATATGGGGATTTTTTATTCATTCACCATATTTATTAAATACAAATGTTGGGCAGTGTTCTATGCATTGAGGATTCAGTGGAACTTGAGTTTTATTGGAAGAAAATAGACGAGTAAATACATAACATTATTATTAGTAGTTATGACTCAAAGCATAAATGAATATAGTAAGAGCTGGGTTAATAACTGCTGGGGGAGAGTCTGGAGTAGAGATGTGACAGAGATTAAAGGAAAGATTGGAGTCAAGAGGAGAAGTCAGTTTTTTTAAAGTAGGGGAAGACATGATTGACAGGAGAGGAGAGACGTTTTAGAACTGAGATAAGAGTGCAATAATGGTGATACTACTTGTTTTCCTGCAGTACAATAGATAGTTGGTAAAGTATTTTTGTCCATTATCTCATTTGAGATAGTCAAACACAGGGAGGCTTAGTGACTTGCCTAAGGTCCCTAAGCTAGTAAGTAATGGACCTGGGATTTAAAAAAAAAAAAAAATCTGAACCTACTGAACCCTAGCCTAGTGCTATTTTCATTCTTCTGTACTCCTGGCCAAGGCTTAGAGGTAAAAATGTCTAATTCTTGTGAGGGAGCCAGATATCAGGTTTGCTTGACAATAGTAAAAGTTTCCCTCCAAGAAAAGAGATTGATTAATAAGAGTCAAGTCCTCTGAATTTTTCTTTCTCTTCCCAATAAAATCTCCTTGTGCATGGCCTCCTTACGACCTGAAGTTGCTTTCACTGTCCAAGAGGATAACTCCCTTCTCTCTTTTTGCCTCCTTGTTATTTAATGGTGGGGAAAGAGTTTGGCACTCGAGGACCAAGCAACTTCAATGAGGGGAAAGAATAAAAATTTTCTCAGAATGACTCAGCACTCTTCCACTAAGCAGTGTGGCATCTTTAAGCTCTTCAGGGGCTTATTTTTGTGTACACTATAGTGCCTACACAGTGTCTTGTATGTAGTGGATGGATGCTCAGTAAAGATTTATTGAATGAATAGACAACAATTTTTTATTAATAGCTTTGTTGAGATATGATTCATACTGAAAATTTTACCCCTTTTGAGTCTGCAGTTCAGTGGTTTTTCCTATATGCACAGTGGCGCAACCATCATCACTAGCTGATTCCAGAACATTTTCATCACACCAAAAAGAAACCCCATATACTTTAGCAGTCATTTGCCATCTGCCGTCATCCATCCCTGACATCCCCCCCGCCCCCATCTCCTGGC
>JAQZBX010043722.1:0-21578 GCA_029593785.1 Cabassous unicinctus | reverse complement strand
TTCAACTCTGTTCTTTGCCTTGCCTTTTATATTCAATTCCCCACCCACCAGGGGGTGGGGCTCAACGCCCTACTGACTGACATGGCCCAGTCAACGCCCTAATCATAATTCAATCATACCCAGATTAACAGATCAGATTACAGGCATGATCCAATTATATTTTTGGAATTCATAATTACAAATTCCCCAACGGTTACAGGGAGTTTATCTTTTAACTGATCAGTTGTATTTCTATATATATTATGGATATTAAACTCTTATCAGATATGTGATATCCAAATGTTTTCTCCCATTGAGTCGGCTGCCTTTTCAGCCTTTTGACAAAGTACTTTGAGGTACAAAAGTGCTTAATTTTGAGGAGGTCCCATTTATCTTTTGTTGTTGTTGTTGCTCATGCTTTGAGTGTAAGAGCCAAGAAAACACCACCTACACAAGATCTTGAAGATGTTTCACTATATTTTCTTTTCTTTTTTTTTTTTTTAACCGAGAGGTCCCAGGGAGCAAACCTGGGTCCCTCCATATGGAAGATGGATGCCCAACCACTTGAGCCACATCCACCCCCTATATTTTCTTCTAGTAGTTTTATGGTCCTGGCTTTTATATTTAGGTCTTTGATCCATTTTGAGTTGATTCTTGTATAGGGGTTGAGGTAGGGGTCCTCTTTCATTCTCTCGGTTATGGATATTCATTTCTCCCAGCACCATTTGTTGAAGAGACTGTTTTGTCCCAATAACATGGACTTGGTAGGTTTGTCAAAAACCAGTTGGCCGTAGAGGTGAGAGCTTATTTCTGGACTCTCATTTCTGTTCCACTGATGAATGTGTCTATACCAATATCATGCTGTTTTGACAACTGTAGCTTTGTAATATCTTTCAAGGTCAGGCAGTGAGAGTCCTCCCACATCGCTTTTCTTTTTTTAGGATGCTTTTGGCTATTTAGGTACACTTTCTCTTCCAAATAAATTTGGTAATTACCCTTTCTATTTCTGTAAAATAGACTGTTGAGGTTTTGCTTGATAAAACATAAAACAATTATAAAAATTAAAGCATAATTATAAAAACATAATCTCTTTTTGGGATTCATAAAAGAATTTCAAACTTACACCCAGAAAGATGAGTTAATTCTTGAAGGAAATGACATTGAATTTTTATCAAGTTCAGCTGCTTTGATTTAGCAAGCCATTACAGTTGAAGACAAAGATAACAGAAAAATTTTAGATGGTATCCATGTCTCTGAATAAGGAACAGCTAAGCAGGCTGATTAATAAGATCTAATAGTTGTCCAGATATGGAAACAAGATAGTAGACATACTTGTGATATTTTAAAGATGCAATAAAAATTCATCTGTTGATTTGAGACTTAAAAAAATGTGATCTCAATAGAATTTCTCTAAAAAAGATAGACAAATGGGCAATTTACATATGAAAATATTCTGAACATCAATCACAATGGAAATGAAAACCCATGAGTTACCACTTCACACCGAGTAGGATGGTTAAAATAATTTTAAGAAGATAATAGCAAGTGTTGACAAGGATGTGGCATAGTTGGAACCCTTATTCATGGCTGATGGGAATGCAAAATGGTGCAACTGCTTTGGAAAACACTTTGACAATTCCTTAAAAAGTTTACATATGATGCAGTAAGTCCATTCCTATGTATGTGTTCAAGAGAATTGAAAACATGTCCAATCAAAAACTTGTACACAAATGTTCATAGTAGCCAAAATGTGGAAACAATCCAAACGTCCATCAGTGGATGAATGGAAAAATAAAATGTGGCATATACATTCAGTGGAGTATTATTTGGCCACAAAAAGGAATGACATACTGGTACATGTTACAACATGGATGAACCATGAAAACATGTTGAGAGGCCAGACACAAAAGGCCACATAATGTATGATTTCATTTATTTGGAATGTGTAGAATAGGCAAATCCATTTAGAGACAGAAAGTAGATTACTTGTGGCTAAGGGTTGGGAGGGAGAATGAATGGGGAGTGATCGCTAATGGATATGGAATCTTTTGAGGATGATGAAAGCGTTCTGAAATTAGTGATGATACTCGCATACCTCTGTGAATATACTAAAACCCACTGAATGGTACACTTTAATTAAAAGGGTACATTTTATGGTATGTGCATTATACCTCAATGATAGGAAAATGCCTTTATAGATACAACTTTCTGTGCCATTTAGCATGCACTTAGCCAACTAGCCCTGTGGGCCCCAAGTAAAATTAGAGATTTTTTATTAAATGTCATCTAAGGTTGCATCAATATTAAACTTTTAATGATACATTCTGATGCTTACAAATACAATGTCTTTATAGATTGATACATTTATTTGGTGTAAAACTTTGGCCTTTTTAAAAATTGAGGTGAATTTATATAGCATAAAATTAGTCATTTTAAAGTGAACTATTTAGTGAATTCAATACATTAACAATGTTGCACAACAACCATTTCTATTTCTGAAGTACTCATAATCGTCCAAATGTGGAAGCAACCCAAGTGTCCATCAAGAGATGAAAGGATAAAAAAAAAAAAATGCTACATATATGCAATGGAATATTCAGTTGTAGAAAGGAATGAAGTTCTGATACATGCTACAATATGGAAGAACCTTGAAGACATCAAGTTTGAAATAAGCCAGACACAAAAGAATACTATGATTTCATTAGTATGAGATAACTAGAATATGCAAATTCATAGAGGCAGAAAGTGGATTACAGTTACTAGAGAGAGGCAGGGGTGGGAAATGGGAAGTTAATGCTTAATGTGTACAGAGTTTCTGTTAGGGGTAATGAAGTTTTGGTAATGGGTGGAGTTAATGGTAACACAACACTGAATAAATACCACTGAATTGTGCACTTAAAAGTCATTAAAACGGGAAATTTTATGTTGAATAAAATCTGTTTTTTAGGGTTCACAGTGTTGGCAGTCAAGCTGTTGTCTATGCCATGGACAATGGCATCTTCTGTAGGCCTGGGGCATTAAATCTGGGCTTTGTATCTTGCTGCAAATCCTTTTAGCCTAGCTCTCTAGTCCTCTTGGAAATTCTCTGAGCTACACACCTTTGTTTTTTAAACCAATTTTATTGATACATATTAATAAAGCATACAATTCATCCCAAGTGTAATCAATGGTATTTGCTATAATCACATAGTTGTGCGTTCATAGTCATTATTAGAGCATTTTCATTATTTCAATAATAATAATTAACAAAAAACAGACAAAATTCCACACATCGCAATCTCTGTCTCCCCCACTGTACGTAGCTGCTGTTTCTGGCTATTCTATCCAAAGTGTATAATCAATGGCTTTTAGTATAATCACAATGTTGTACATTCATCATCTCAAAAATTTTAGAGCAATTTCATTACACCAAAAGGAAAGACTCCACACCCCTTAGCATTTCTTCCTTAGACCTACATACCACTAATCTTTCATCTGTATAAATTGATTTATATTTGCATTTTATATAAATGAAATCATACAATATTTAGTACTCTGGTCTCCTTCTCTTAGTATAATGTTCTTTTTATCTGATATTAACATTTTGTACTATTAACTTACAAGAAAAATGGTCTTATATATGCATTTCTACCCATAATCATATTTCATATATTTATATTTCACATAATATATTTAGTTCATAATAGGGCGGTCATACAGCATTTTTCTTTTTGTGTCTGGCTTGCTTCACTCAACATAATGTCCCTCAAGTTCATCCACGTTGTCATATGTTTTACGACTTCATTACTTCTTACCGCTACATAATTTTCCATTGTGTGTATACTCCACAATTTGTTTATCCATTCATCAGTTTATAGACACATGGATTGTTTCCAACTTTTGGCTATCATGAATAATGCTGCTATGAACATTGGTTTGCAGATATCTGCTCTAGTTCTGGGTATATACCTATCAATTGTATTGCTGGGTCCTATGGCAAGTCTATATTCAACTTCGTTAGGAACTACCAAACAGTCCTCCACAGTGGCTGTACTATTCTTCATTCCCACCAACAGTGAGTAAGCTTTTCTATCTCACATCCAGCATTTACAATTTTCTGACTTTAATAGTGGCCAGTCCAATAGGTGGGAAATTATCTTATTGTAGTTTTGATTTGCATTTCCCTATTTGCTCGTGATGTTGAACATTTTTTCATGTGTTTCTTTGCTGTTTGTATTTCTTTGGACAGTTGTCTTTTCAAGTCTTTTGCTCATTTTTTAATCGGATACTTTGTGTTTTTATTGTTGAGTTGTATGATCTCCTTATATTTCATGGATATTAAACCGTTATCAGATATGTGATTACCAAATATTTTCTCCCATTGAGTGGTCGCCTTTTCAACCTTTTGACAAAGTCTTTTGAGGTGCAAAAGTGTTGAATTTTTAGGAAGTCCCATTTATCTATTTTTTCTTTTGTTGCTTGCTTTTGTTGCTTTTTCTTTAGTTTGCACGTAAGGTTTAAGAAACAACCACCTACCACAAGATCTTGAAGATGTTTTCTAACATTTTCTTCTAGGAGTTTTATGGTGGTTGTTTTTATGTTTAAGTCTTTGATCCATTCTGAGTTAATTTTTGTATAAGGTGTGAGATAGGGGTGTTCTTTCTTTTGGATATGGCTATACTGTTCTCCCAGCACCATTTGTTGAATATACTGTTCTGGCCCAGCTGGGTGGGCTTAACAACCTTGTCAAAAATCACTTGAGTTTAGATGTGAGGGTCAATTTCTGAGTTCTCAGTTTGGGTCCATTGCTCAATCTGTCTGTCCGTATGCTAGTACCATGCTGTTTTTACCACTTTAGCTAAGTACTATGTTTTAAAGTCAGGAAGTGAGAGTCTTCAAACTTCATTCTTTTTAAAGACATTTTTTATTATCCAAATACATTTGATTATTGGCATTTCAATTTCTGCAAAATAGGCTGTTGGGATTTTTATTGGGATTGCGTTGAATCTGTAAATCAGTTTGGGTAGAATTGACATCTTAACGATATTTAGTCTTCCAATCTGTGAACATGGAATTTCCTTTCATTTAAGTTGTTTTCAGTTTCTTTTAGCATTGTTTTCTAGTTTTCTGAATACAGGTCCTTTATGTTCTTGGTTAAGTTTATCCCTAAATATTTGATTGTTTTAGTCGCTATTATAAATGGAATTTTTTTTTCTGATTTCCTCCTCAGATGGCACATGAGGAATGTATAGAAACGCTATTGATTTTTGCATATTAACCTTGTATCCTGCCACTTTGCTGAACTCGTTTATTAATTCTAGTAGCTTTGTTGTGGATTTTTCAGAATTTTCTAGATATGGGATCATGTCATCAATGAATAGTGAAAGTTTTACTTCTTCCTTTCCTATTTGGGTGCCTTTTATTCCTTTGTCTAGCCTAATTGCTCTAGCTAGAACTTCTAGCAAAATATTGAATAATGTGACAGGGACATCCTTGTCTTGTTCCTGATCTCAGTGGGAAAGCTTTTGATCTTTCACCATTGAGTACAATGCTAGCTGTAGGTTTTCATATATGCACTTTACCATATTGAGAAAGCTTCCTTCTATTCCTGTCTTTTGGAGTGTTTTTATCAAGAAAGGGTGCTGCACTTTGTCAAATGCCTTTTCTGCATCAATTGGGAGGATTTTTCTTCTTCAATTAGTATTACACTAATTGATTTTCCTGTGGTGAACCATCCTTAGATACCTGGGATAAAACCCACTTGACTGTGGTGTATAATTCTTTTAATGTGCTTTTGGATTCGGTTTACAAGTATATTGTTGAGAATTTTTACATCTATATTCATTAGAGATATTAGTCTTTAATTTTCTTTTTTTGTAGTATCTTTATCTGTTTTTGGTATTAGGGTGATGTTAGCTTCATAGAATGAGTTTGGTAGCATTCTTTCCTGTTCAATTTTTTGGAAGAGCTTGAGCAAGAACAGTATCAGTTCATCTTTGAATGATTGGTAGAATTCACCTGTGAAGCCATCTGGTCCTGGACTTTTCATCTTTGGGAGGTTTTTGATGACTCTTTCAATCTCTTTACTTGAGATTGGTTTGTTGCGTTCTTCTGTTTCTTCTAAAGTCAGTATAGGTGGTTCATGTGTTTCCAGGAATTTGTCCATCTTGTCTACATTTTCTAGTTTTTGGCATATAGGTGTTCATAGTATCCTCTTATGAACTCTCTTACTTCTATGGGGTCAGTGGTAATGTTCCCCCTCTCATTTCTGATTTTATATGTGTCTTCTCTGTTTTTTTTTTTTTTTTTTTGTCAGTCTAGCTAAGGGTTGTCGATTTTGTTGATCTTCTCAAAGAACCAACTTGTGGTTTTGTTGATTCTCTCTATTGTTTTTTGTTCTTGATTTCATTTATTTCTGCTCTGATCTTTACTGTTTCTATCCTTTGGCATGGTTTGGGATTAGTTTCCTGTTCTTTTTCTAGTTCTTCCAGGTGTGCAGTTAGATAATCAATTTTAGCTCTTCTTTTTTAATATAAGCACTGAGGGCTATAAATTTCCCTCTTAGCACTGCCTTTGTGGTGTCCCATAGGTTTTAATATGTTGTATTCTCATTTTCATTTGTCTCAAGATATTTGCTGAATTCTCTTGCAGTTTCTTCTTTGACAAACTCATTGTTTAAGAGTGTGTTAATTTCCATATATTTATGAATTTTCCCTTTTTCTGTCCATTATTATTTCCAGCTTCATTCCATTATGATCAGAGAAAGCGTTTTGTATAATTTTAGTCTTTTAAAATTTATTGAGGGAAGCAGGTGTGGCTCAGTGGATAGAGCCCCCGTTTACCATATGGGAGGCCCAGGTTCGCGTCCCGAGGCCTCCTTGTGAGGGCACCCCGGCCTGAGCGGTGCGGTGGGCTGATGCAGCAACCTCACGGCAGGAAGTGGGTGTGGCGCAATGGATAGAGCACCCGTTTACCATATGAGAGGCCCCGGGTTCGCTTCCCGGCTCCTCCTTGTGAGGGCAAGGCCAGCTTGCGCGGCGCCCTGGGCTGATGCGGCCAGACCTCACAGCAAGGGGGAGATAAGCAGACACAGAGAAGACACGCAGCGAATGGACACAGCAGCACAAGCAGCAAGGGGGGATAAATAAAATAAAATAAATAAATCTTAAAAAAAAAAAAAATTATTGAGACTTATTTTGTGACCCAACATATCTTCTATATTGGAGAAGAATCCATGAGCACTTGAAAAGAATGTATATCCTGCTGTTTTGGGGTGCAATGCTCTATAGATGTCTGTTATGTCCAGTTCAATTATCATATTATTCAAGTTTTCTGTTTATTTATCTTCTGTCCAGAGATTCTATCCAATACTGAGAGTGGTGTATTGAAGTCTCCAACTATTATTGTAGTGATATCTATTTCTCTCTTCAGCTTTGCCAATGTGTGCCTGATGTATCTTTCAGCACTGAGGTTAGGTGCATAAATATTTAGAATAGTTATTTCTTCTTGTTTAATTGCCCTTTTATTCATATATAATGACGTTCTTTATCCCGTGTGACACTTTTGTGTTTAAAATCTATTTGTCCAATACTAGTATCACTACTCCAGCTCTTTTTTGGTTCCTATTTGCATGGAATATCTTTTTCCAATCTTTCACTTTTAACCTGGTTGTGTCCTTAATGTTTGAGATGAGTCTCTTGTAGACAACATATAGATGGGTCATATTTTTAAATCCATTCTATCAGTTTCTTTTGATTGGGGAGTTCAAGCCGTTAACATTCACTGTTATAACTGTGAAGGCATTACTTTTTCATCCATTTTGACTTTTAGCTTTCTGTTGTCGTATCATACTATAGCCTATCTTTTTACCCTTTCTAATATTCTTCATTTCCACACTCTTCTCTCACCTTTGTTTTTTCCTTTCAGGCTGCAGCACTCCCTTTAGTATCTCTTGTAATTCTGGTCTTTTGGTAGCATAGTCTATCAATTTTGTCTGTGAAGACATTGAACTCTCCATTTTTTTTTTTTTTTCATTTAAAAAAATTTATTGAAGTATATCACACATACATAAACATACATAAGCAATAAGTATATAGTAATAGTTGTAAACTTATAAAACAAACATACTTAACATCATACAGGACATCATACCTCACCCTACCAACAATACCTTGCATTGTTATGAAGCATTTTTAACTAATGATTAAAGAGCATCCTCAAAATATTACTACCAACCAAAGTATCTTACATTTGGTTTATTTTTCCCCAGCCCACCCTATTATTATTATTATCATTATTTTATATATCATTTATATATGAACAGACATAAACACTGTGTATAGTAAAAGTTGTGAACTTAACAAAGCAAACATGCATAACATCATACAGGGGTCCCATACATCAACCCACCACCAACACCTTGCATTGCTGTGAGACATTTGTTACAAACAATGAAAGAATATCACTAAAATCTTACTACTAACTATAGTCCTTATCTTACATTTAGTGTATTTTCCCCCAACTCATCCTATTATTATTTAAATATATTTTTATGACAGAAGTTGTAAACTTACAAAACAATCATGCATATGTGCAGAATTCCCATACAACACCCCTCTATCAACACACCACACCGTGGTGGAACATTTGTTACAGATTATGAGATAATATCATCAGACTGTTACCAGGTCCATAGCGTACATTTGGCACACTTTTTCCATATTCCGCCATTATCAACACAGTACATCTTTGGCTTACATGCATGAATATTACATTATTACTGTTAACCACAGTCCATAAGTCACTCCAGTTGTATTTTTCCCATGCTTCTCCACGTTCCCACCACCCTGCAATAGTGATGTACATCTGCTCTAGCTCACAAGGACACTCTTGCATTTGTACATCAACCACAATTCTCATCCACCTCTGGGTTTACTGTGTTATTCAGTCCATAGATTATTCTCTAGCTTTCTTTCAATTGGCATTTACATCCCCAGACTACCCTTTTCAGCCACATTATGATTTATAAATCAGCTGTTACCCACTATAATGTGTTACCATCAACTCTATACATTTCCACACTTTTACAATAAAATTAAAACTTCTACATACATTAAGCCTCCATTGTAAATGGAATTTTTTTCCCTGACTTCCTCCTCAGATTGTGCATTACTAGTGTCTTTTAAAGTCTATTTCATCTAATATAAGCATAGGTACTCTGGTTTTGTTTTTGTTTTGTTATTGTTTTGATTACAGAATGTGTGGGATATCTTTTTCCAGCCTTTCACCTTCAATTTATTGGTATCCTTGGGTCTAAGATGAGTCTCTTGCAGACAGCATATAGGTGGCTCATATTTTCTTATCCATTCTGCCAGTCTGTGTCTTTTGATCAGGGAGTTTAATCTATTAACAGTCAATGTTTTTAGTGTAAAGGCAGTTCTTATTTCACCCATTTTGACCTTTGGGTTTTATCTGTCATATTTTATTTTCACCACTCTTGACACTTTTAGTTACTTTTACTGATATAATCTTTATTTCTAGACTCTCTTTCAGGCCTCTCGCCTTTTTTTTTCCAGACTGTAGCACACTCTTTAATATTTCCTGCAAAGCTGGTTTCTTGGTTATAAACTCTCTCAGTTTCTGTTTATCTGTGAATATTCTAAATTCACCCTCATTTTTCAAAGACAGTCTTGCTGGATATAATATTCTTGGCTGGAAGATTTTCTTTTGCAATATCTTAAATATACCATACCACTGTCTTTTTGCCGCCATGGTTTCTGATGAGAAATCGGCACTTAATCTTATTGGGTATCCCTTAAATATTATGCATTGCTTTTCTCTTGCTGTTGTCAGAATTCTTTGTTTTTTGGCATTTGACATTCTGATTACTATGTGTCTCGGAGTTGGTCTATTTGGATTTATTCAGATGGGAGTACATTGTGCTTCTTGGTCATGGAAATCCATGTCCTTCAATAGTGTTGGGAAATTTTTTGCCATTATTTCTTTAAATATTCCTTCTGCCCCTTTTCCCTTCTCTTCTCCTCCTGGGACACCCATGACACGTATGTTTGCGTGTCTTTACTGTTGTTTAGTTCCCTGAGACCTTGTTCAATTCTTTCCATTCTTTTTTTCATCTCTTCTTTTATATGTTTGCTTTTGGAGGCCATTTCTTCAAGCTTACTAGTCCTTTCTTCTGCCTCCTCAAATCTGCTATTATATGATTCCAGTGTATTTTAAATTTCATTTATTGCAACTTTTATTCCCATAAGATCTGCTATTTTCCTATGTATGCTTTCAAATTCTTCTTTGTGCTCATTCAATGTCATCTTAATATCCTTAATCTCTTTAGCCATATCATTGAATTTATTAAGGAGATTTGTTTGAACATCTATGATTAGTTGTCTCAACTCCTTTATGTCATCTGGAGGTTTATCTTGTTCCTTTAACTGGGCCATATCTTCCTGTTTCTTGGTGTGGATTATAATTTTTTGTTGGTGTCTTGACATCTGGCTTACTAGATGTATTTATTCTGGGTGCAGTTTCTCTCTTTAGTTTAGGGCTTTCTTACCCTTTCTTCCTTGCTGGTTGTGTAGTAGGAGCCGAGGATGTAGTTGGTGCTGTAAGCTGTGGAGGCTCAAGCTGCCCGCATTGCCCAAGGTACAGATGAAGCTTCTCCCTACTTCCTCCTTTGCCAGGGGTAGGGAGAACTACAGCTGTGTGTAATAATTCAAGTCATGCAGGCCTAGATTCTGGTTGCCCAGAGAGACTGATGAAGCTTCATGCCCCTTCCTCCCTGCCTGGGGCAGGGATGGAGCTGCAGGTGTGGGCAGCAGTCTATGCCATGTGGGTCCAAAGTGACCACACTTACCCCAGCAGACTTCCGACTGTTCAGTCTGTGCCAGCCGAATGTATTTGCAGTTACCAGGAGAGGCTGGTGCAGGGCCTGCCAGCCTCCTTCCTGCTAGAGATGGGGCTGAAGCCTAGGCTAGAGCTGCAGTCCAATCTGGGTGAAAGAAGCCAGTCCTTACTATCACTGTGATTTTCAGTCAGCCCTGCTTCCCCTTATGCCGGGGGCAGAGTCAAAATGGCGCCGGACAGGCCCAATCCCCAGCTATTCCTAGGGTTATACTCCAGCCAGCCGAACCCAGCAATCAGTAGCTGAAGTTGGCGGCCAACCGTCTCTTCCTCCCGTTTTTGGGAAACAGAGCCTCCAACTCCAGCCACAGAACAGCTCCCGAGGCAGCTCGTGCTGCCAGAGTAGAATGATCACCAGCCTCTGTGGTGTGGCCTATATTTTCCCAGAGAGGAGGGTGTAGGTCCCCCCAGGTTCCTCCCTGCCAGAGGTGGGCCTGGGGCTTAGGCCAGAGCTGCAGTCCAATCTGGATGGGAAGAAGCCGGTCCCTATCATCACTGTGATTTTCAGTCTGCCCCGCTTCCCCTTGTGTCAGGGGTGGAGTTAAAATGACGGCTACCGGCCTCTTTCTGATTTGGACAGTTTCAAACTTTTGCTGTTTTTAGGATTATACTTCAGCCAACTGAGTTTACTAATCAGTAGCTGAAGTTGGTGCCCATCTGTCCCCTCCTCCCCAGGTTTTGGGAAATAGAGCCGCCAATTCCAGCAGCGGAATAGCTCCCCAGGCAGATTGTGCCGCCAGTGGAAGATGGGCACTGGCCTCCGGAGCATGGAGTGCTCTACTTATGAATCTTCTCTGCAGATGGGCAGTCCCCTCCTTCCATTCTTTCAAGGAGGTTGCAGGATGCTCTTCTGGTCTCCTGGAGCCCCCAAACAGGTGCTTTACATAGCTCTGGGTGATTACTAATTGCCCTGTAGCATGAGCTGACTCCAGGAGCTCCTTACTCTGCCGCCATCTTGCTGGTTGTCCTCCCCTTCATTTTTGAAGGACAGCTTTGCCAGATACAGAATTCTTGGCTGGCAGTTTTTCTCTTTCAATACCTTAAATACACCATACCACTTTCTTCTCTTCTCCATGGTTTCTGATGAGAGGTCGGCACTTAATATTACCGAGTTTCCCCTGTATGTGATGCTTCGTTTTTCTCTTGCTGCTTTCATAACCTTCTCTTTATCTTTGATATTTGTCATTCTGAATAGTGGGTGTCTCTGGGTAGGTTTATTCATGTTTATTCTGTTTGGGGTACATTGTCCTTGGATATTGATATTCATGTCTTTCATAAGGGTTGTAAGTTTTCAGCCATTATTTCCTCAAATGTTTTTTCTGCCCCCTTTTCATTTTCTTTTCCTTCTGGAACGCCAGTAATGTGTATGTTTCTACATTTTGCATTGTCATTCAATCCTGAGATTGTTCCATTTTTTCCATTCTCTTCTCTTTCTGTTCCCGTCTTTTCCAGTTCTGTCTTTGAAATCACTAATTCTGTCTTCAAGCGATTCAAATCTGCTCTTATGTGCCTCTAATGTATTTTTAATCTCACCCATTGTGTCTTTCATTCCCATAATGTCTGTTACTTTACTTTGCAGACTTTCAAATTGTTCTTTATGCTCACCCAGTGTCTTAATATCCTTTATCTCTTTAGTCATATTATCTTTCAATTCTTGGAATTGATGTAGGAGAATTGTGTGATTATCATTGTCTTAAATATGAATCTCTTCAGGATATTTGGTTTGTTCTTTTGGCCGGGCCATCTCTCTCAGCCATCAGGTTTCCCCTCCCATGCTCCCGAGATATTCAGCAGGGGTAAAACTCCTGGCACATTGCAGCTGATGGAGAGGAAAGCAGACATCCTCCTTGCCAGCTGTTACGAGGGAAAAGGGAGGGGAAGTAGGGAAGCTTTTCTTCAGTGAATTCGGCCAGTGGAACCCACCTTGAATCTAGGCTCTGGCCAGATGAAAACAAAGGAAAACAGAGATGCACCTCTGTGGAAAGGTGCGCCAACAAGCGCCATCTGCTGGCTGGTCTGGAAACTACATGGACAAAAACTGCTTTTAGAACTCTCTTTACCCCACTCCTGGGAGAAAGTCTGCACCCTGTTGGTGAGTCCCTGGCACGATTTTGGTAACTTAAGCTGGGCAATTTTAAAGACTTAGGATAAGTTGAACCAAACATCAAAGAACTGTGAAAAAATAATAGGCAAGAGAGAGAAATTGGCTGTTAAATTCACCAACATATCAGATGCCTAGACATCAGTAAAAAATTACAAGCCTATCTTTTAATGAATTCTTTATCTGCTTAAATTAGCAAGAGTTTACTTCAATTGCTTCTAAAAGGCCTGACTGCTTCAGAATATAGTACCTGGCAGGAAACAGATCTTTAGGGAAATATGTTTATGGTTAGCGGTGGTGAGGGTTGGAGGTGGGAAGAAGAGGTGGGGGGATGAGTGGCAAGAATTTGATAATCTGTGTTGTTTGGGTCAGAGTGCAATAAAAATCCTGCTAGTATGAAGTGGGATGCTGATAATAGGTAAACAATAAAATTATTGCCTGGAATGAAGTGCTTTTTGGGGGCAGTTGGGGAGGGGCAAGGGGTCATTTCCATATAAACATATAAAGGGGTTGATGAATGCTAGGACTGTAGCATTTAAGCACTGGATAGCTTAAAGAGAAAGACATATTAAGAGGTCGTAATTTCCTTCTCAGTCAAATTTTTGACTTTCTCAAAGTTGATTTTTTACTGCAAGGTCAAAATTTTTTTTTTCCTCTTGCAGTGCTATAACAGTCTCTTAAAACTTATAGCTGAAATAGTGTGTTGTGAGTTGAATTGTGTTCTCCGTATCTGTGAACATGACTTTCTCTGGATATAGGGTCTGTCTCAGTTTGCCAGGGCTGCTATGACAAATACCACACAATGAGTTGGCTTGTCAAAAGGAATTTATTGTCTTGCAGTTTTGAAGGCTAGAAATCCAACATCAAGGTACTGACAGGGTTTGCTTTCTCCTGTAGTCTGTAGTGTTCTGGCAATCCTTTGTCACATGACAAACTCTCCTTGTTTCTGCTCTTCAGATTTCTGCTGACTTGACTTTTACTAACTTCTATTGTATCTGAATTTCATTTGTTTATAAGGACTCCAGTCATATGGCTACTGGCCCCCCTTGATGCAATCTGGCCTTATCTAAATAGGCTCTTGAAGATCCTATTCACAAATGAGCCCACACCTTAACTAATAACATCTTCAAAGGTCCTATTTACAAATGGGTTCATACCTACTGGAACATAGATTAAGACTTAAACATGTCTTTTGTGGGGAACATGATTCAATCCCCAGCAGGATCTTGCAGATGTAATCAAGTTAGGATGAGGTCATACTGGATTAGGGTGGGCCCATAACAACATCACTTAAAGGACTTAGTTACCTTGCAAAGAGAAGCCCATATGCTCTATCCCTACAACTCCTTCATGTCCCCAGCATACCCCACCAAGGCATACAAAGTCTAATGTGAAAGAATCCATTTTTTTTTTTTAATTCACATATATAGCTACTATGTGGAGAAATCTGTGGAAATAGTTTTGAGTATGTTGGACTTTGAAAGAAGGAACAGCATTTTAAATTGGGTTATATTATTGATATGGGTGCTCCTATACCAGAGATTCTTGTTCAGTTTGTCAGCTTGAACACGTTTATTTGGTTGAAATTTGGACTTAGCAGTGGCTCATCTAAATTGGAGGTGATACTAGAAATTCCTTAGTATAATGTAGAAAAGGGAAATCAAAGACTTAAGAAGGGGGACTACTGGAGAGAATTGATTATACACCATCTCCTCACCCAGCCTTTCACTATATCCTTCATGAGAGTTCAGTCAACACTCTCTTTACCAAAGCAATGAGAAATATGCTAGTGAGCAGAACACACCAGTACCCTTGAAAAACTTTATAGTATGTCTGTAAACCAGAGATGCCATTTGGGAAATGCTTCATTTGAAATGGACTCTGTGACAGTTTGAAGTTTTTGAATTCCAAGATTATGTTCTTAAACTAATGTATTCCCGTGGGTGTGGTACCCTTTGATTGCATTAGATTCACTTTAGATCACTCAATTAGATTGCTTTTGATAGGACTATGTCAGTGAGGGATGACTCAGGTTGGGTCTCTGCTGGATCTGATATAAATGGAGACAAAGAGAGAAACACACAGAAAAAGGAAGCCACCATCTTGATCCTGCCATGAGAG
The DNA here is from genome assembly GCA_029593785.1 of Cabassous unicinctus. NCBI lineage: Eukaryota > Metazoa > Chordata > Mammalia > Cingulata > Chlamyphoridae > Cabassous > Cabassous unicinctus. The sequence continues at coordinate 6,484 of JAQZBX010043722.1, read as the reverse complement.
AGAGAGAGAGAGAGAGAGAGAGAGAGAGAGAGAGAGAGAGAGAGAGAGAGAGAGAGAGAGAAAACCCAGAGGCTGAGAGGTCCCAGAGTCTGGAATCAGTGGAGCACAGAGGCAAGGAAAGAAGGCCCCAAGGGACTGGGCCCACAGAGCACCTCAAAGATGAGGAGACGAGCCATGCCACAGATGAAGGGGAGGTGCTGAGCCTTGAGAGGAAGGCAGGGACCTTGGCAGAGATCACCCACTATCTTGCTTTGCCACGTGGCAGGACACCAAGATCAACAAAAGCTGACTTTGGTGAGAAAGCAGCTCTGATAGTGTCTGGATTTGGACATTTCACAGCCTTGGAACTGTAAGCTTTTTACCCCAGATAAAATTCCCATTATAAAAGCCAACCCATGTCTGGTACTTTGCATCAGCAACCCTTTCGCAAATTAAGGCAGACTCCCTGGTTCAATGGGCATTGCCATGATTGCAGCATGCCAGAGACCAAGCAGGTTGCTTAACTGCTTGACTAGAAAGGTGGGCATGGTTATTATAATAGGCAGCAGAATCTACAGGGTAAGCAGTATAGTCTGACACTGCGATTTTTGGTCTTGGCTAACTGATCATGTGATTCAAAGAACCAAAATAGATGAGCCCCCATAGTTCTATCTGATCTATATAATCAAACTGAAAATATAGGACTGATTTGAGCCACTATATGAGTTAGGCTCCCTCAACCAATTCTGAGACCTCATTCAATTCACATACTCAGAGTCCTTTGAGAAAGGACCTTGACACACCATTTCAAGTATGTGTTATATAACTTTCTCTTGGCCTTCCCAAAGGAATCTGTGCCATTTAGCAGAGCAATGATGCAATGGAGAAAGAGAAATTCCTAGACCTATTGGGATTACTGGTCTTGAGTTAATTCTAATTTCCAGGAACCAGAACATTAATATCTGTTCAGAATGAAGTATTATGGAAGTCAGGTGATAAGTGGAGTTCTGACCCAAGCCCACCATAGCGGCAAACCATCCCTCAGCTACTTCTCCCATTTCCTGAGTGTATGGCTAGAATGTTAATTTAAGCAACAGCAAAGACAACACACTGGTTTCCTGGTTTCTGGTGTTTAGCAAAGTTTAATGAAGATATACAATTGCTGTCACTATTACATTGTGGTCAACATTTGCAGTGTCCCAAATTAGTATTATTGTTATGGGAACAGGCTGCTAATGTAAAACCAAATGGCATTTTTAAGTATTTCCTCTTTTAGTTGATGCAGTACCTTCTCCCATGGTGCTAATCTACTTCCTATCAAACTTTTCTTGGGAAAATTTGCCTTTAAATGTGAAATTAATACACATTTACATATATTTTAAACACCAATAATTTACATGTTTCTGTATCAAATTAGGTTCTTGGCATAGAGTCCAGCTTCATCATTGATCAAAATATGTCCTGCTGATAAGCATTTAGCAAAAGTTGAAACTGATATTCAATTCAACAATATGTTTTAAGTCAGATAGTTCAAATGCTGGTTTGTCTTCCAGAATTATAGTAATTTTTCTTTTTACCTATACTAAACAAAAAACTAATAAGTTTTATTTCTTCTTATGCTCATTTATAGGTTATAATTTTTTAAGTGGGAGGAATTATAGAGTTGTTTTTCTTTTAATGATCATCATAGAAACTTTCTCTTCACCCATCCCTTTACTTTATTGAAATGCATGACTGTCCTAATTAGAGAAAGGGGGGAAAAAAGCCCTCTTGGGAACATGCTGTAATAACACCAAAGACATTTTCCTTTATTTCTGCTAAGTTCATATTCTATGTTGACCTAAACCCTCCCACCTGGCTTTTTTGTTATATCGTGGGAGGGCTTTTTTTTTTCGTAGATAGTGTATCTAAACCTTTCAAGTTAAAATTCCTACCTGTCCCCAAAGCTTAATGGTTGTAAAATGTTACTTGCCCTAAGAAATACTTCACTGTAAATATGGATTAAATCCTTGAGACAAAAATCCAAACTTTATATCAATCCTTTTATCCAAAATATTGTATTAAGATAAAGCAAGAGTGATATTTATTAATGGAAACAATATATTTTTTCAACTGATTTTCATAGACATGTTAGCCTGGGGTGCTTATACAAAAAATTGCACACGCGCACACACACTAACAATTAAAAAAAACCTAAAAAATACCTCACTTCATAAGGTGACAGTTTTCCTTCTGAGAGGTAGCACAACCAAGCAAATGAATGTTGTACGTGCACCTGAGATCACACATCCTGTCTAATTTAAAACAAAATCTGTCCTCTTCAGAATTTCAGTGCTCATGAACAATTATTAAATTAGAACAATGATTTCAATTTAATTTAAATAATCTTATTCTGAAGTCTAATCATATAGACCTTAAACTTGTAAGAAAAATTTATTTCTATTTCAGGTAGATAATTTAATTTCTCGAAAGCTAGTAATAAATTAAATGATCAACATGGGGCGAGGTATGATTTCCTAAAACTGGGAACATAACTATGTGATTGTGAAATACACCAGTGACCTGGAAGAACCCTGTATCTATTCAGGGTCATTTTAATATTTAAAAGAGTTTTGGCTTCATTTTGTAAACAGAAAAATTATAAGTCAGTATAAGCAGAGATGCAATTAAGAATAGTAAAGAATGGCTTCAATAAAATACATAAAATTCCAAGCATTCTGCATGTGAAAATTAAAATTTTCCAAGTTGTTAAACAGTAGAGTGATCTCAGTGAGAAACTTGGCTTCATAGGAAATGTTTTCATTAAAATTTTAAGTTTTCTTTAAAATAAGAAAAACTTGGAAAGCATAGCTCTCAAACCAGCTAATTTAGAAACTGTTAAATTTTCTGGATGAAAACAGCATGGCTTTTTATTTTTATATCACTGAATTGAAAGTATAGAAAAAGAACTACAGTTGATACAGAGAACTATCAGGCCATCTACACAGACATATGGGAATATAATCTTCTCCACATCATTTACCACCTTCTGCAGCTGCTTGCTTCTGCTTGGTCATTCACTGACATTTTAACCCTGTCAGCTACAGTATTTTCAGATGCTGACTGTACGTGGCCCTCTGACTGTCCTCCAGTGTAGGTGGGGGTGCTGTACTTTAAAAGGATAGATTTAAACTGCATCAGAGGTGCATCTGTACGAACACCCATTGGGTCAAAATGTGTTCGGCTAACTCGAAAGCCTGCTTGAGAAAGATAGCACAAAAACTTTTTTAACCTGCAGCAAAGAAAGGAAAAAAAATTAGATTTTTGTATTTTTATTTAAATCACATCATTATTAAAATATAAATTTGCCATTCACCGGTCATCTTACTTTGGCATGTTCATTCCTTTAATGCTGTGTCTGTGGATGTTGTAATAAAAGGGAGGATGTTCAGTACTGGCATCAGCTTTTTGCCTCTTGGCTAAATTTGTGATCATTTCATTATTTTTCCTCTTTCCTGCAATACACACACACATGCATAAAATTAGCTTTCTCTAAAAAAATTACAAACCAAAAACAATTTTTATAACGATATACTGTATCAAGTCTAAATGCTCTGCTGTACTCCATTTCAACTTATCAAATCTTAATTCTTACAGTAAGATGATTCTAGGCTTCATTCACCCTAATATTTTCAATAATCTCCACCCATGTAATATTAATATGTAAATGCTGACTGAGTCTAAACTTCCTTTCTACCTTTGTCAACTTCAAACCTTAATCCAATTTCCATCTCCTAAAGGAAGCCATTTATGAATTCTGGGCCAATCAACTCATAAGATTTTATTATTGTCAATACTACTTTACATCTCAGACGATGATTTTGTCATTTTTTTATTTTCTTAATTGTTTTATGTATATAAGTCTTTTATGTGTGTAAGTCCTTTCTCTCCAAATTACACTCTAAGCTCCTGGGGACAACGTCCTTCATTTTCATGCTTGTACTCTCTACTGAATGCCCAGTATTGCATACATAGTAGGTCTTCAATTAATATACTACAAAGAAAAACAAAACAACAAAAAATCTTAAGAGTTTGGACACAGAAATTGATAAAGGTACAATGTATAATCTCATTTCCTACTTTTCATTGCAGTATTTAGTCTTTCAACTTTAAGAGAGACTAGCCACTAAGTTTCTTCCAATATATCCTACCAAAATTCATGAAAGGAAAACATTTGGGATATCCATAGCTACTAGACATTTTGCCTGAATGTTCCAACTCTTGATTATTTATATAAAGATATTATGGCCAAATCTTAACTTTTCAAGAAAAGCAATTATTATTTGCTTAAGCAAAATTATTCAGAAGGCAAATTTGATGTATGGAACTTTTTTTTTTACATTAAAAAAAGTTAGGTTGAACCCCTTCATTATGTCTGATAATTAAAACTGGACTATGTCCTCATATGGAATCTAACAAGGTTCACAGTGAAAGGATATTTAGCAGAAGATCAAGATAGGAAAGTCTGAGACTCAAAATCTGACATAATACCTTAATAGTAACTATTGTCAGCAGCACATTGGATTTTTTTTGCTGGGTATTTCCATTTATCATGGAAGGTTTTATGTGTTGATAGATGAGTCTTAGAATAATCATATAATTTTAGATCTATAGAAAAGCCCATACAAATTAGTCTAACTCCCTTAATTTATATAGGAGAAATGCTCAGAGATTTTAAATGTTTAAAAAACTTATTTATGCCTTACCTTATTCTAAAAAGGATTTAAGACAACTTTGCTGGGAAGCGGGTGTGGCTCAATAGATAGAGCTCCCGTTTACCATATGGGAGGCCCCGGGTTCGCTTCCCGGGGCCTCCTTGTGAGGGCAGGCCAGCCGCCCACGGTGGGCTGATGCAGCGGGACCTCACAGCAAGGGGGAGATAAGCAGACACGGAGAAAACACACAGCGAATGGACACAGCAAGCACAAGCAGCAAGGGGGGGATAAATAAATAAATAAATAAATCTTTAAAAAAAAAAAAAAATTAAGACAACTTTGCTGAAGGTGAGGGACTTGGCTGAGGTTATACAACTAACACAATGAAATATAATCATGCTGTTAAATGTAGTGCTCTTTATAGTATACTATAATACCTCCTTTTCTTCCAATAGAGAAATTAAATAGAACAAATCATTTTTTAAATGATTTGAATGTTAGTAACTAATTAAAGATGCCAAATGAACATGACTGCTGCAAAGACCATGAAGTAGTTATTAAGCAATATGCTATTAACAGGTTTTCTCACTTTTGAGGGTCGAGACTAAAATGTGAGCAACTAATACAAATTTACAGCTTGTAATTACAATCCTCTGCTTTTTCAACCTTAACATTGTCTATATTCTTCTTTTCACCAGTATCCAAAACATATTTAAAATCTAAACTATTTTTAAAAACAAAACAAAACCTAAGATATTCAGGTATTGGCATTTTAAATATTAACACCCTTTAGATATGAATTTTCAATGCCTAATACAATATTTTAACATATACATACATACCAAATTATAAGAAAGGCCATAGAATCAATTCTTAAGCTGGAGAACAGGGTCTTCTGGTTAATCAAATGGAACTGCTATAAGTCATATATTAATGAGCAATTTTAAAAGAAACAATAAAATGTAATAGTTAACTCTATAATTTTATCAAATATAATTTGGTCTTATTGTAGTTCACATGGTTCTTCAAGATCTCATCATCCTTTCAAAGGTATCACCATATATTAGAGAAATGACCTAAGTACATGTTAATGGAAATTTTGAACTGTGGGAATGCCAGATAAGTAAGTTTTACTATAATTATGTTGTCAGTGTAATATGATAAAAATACACTTCTAAGTAGGCTACAAGGCAATCTCTTCTCTTTCTACACTTCTGCCACCTGCCTTTTTGTGCTGGTATACACATGAGTACATACTGTATATTCATGCACATGTGCGTATGTTTTATTTACTGAAATACATACCTTGTGCAATGTAATTATCTGTTGTGGTATCATCAGTTTTAATAAATACACCATGTTCTTCTAACATGAAAACAAATGGGAACGAAATATTTTAGAAAATGACATTAAGCAACAATTCAAACTTTAAGTAAAACTTTGTGAAATCCCATTCAGACTGATTTTATGAATATACAAGAGTGTGGCCAAAACAGACCGCAAGAATTTCATTTTATAACCCCCTATAACAACAGGTTTTTCTAATTACTTATGAAAAAGCTAAGGTGTTTAATCGGCCCACTCATATCAACAGCTAAATAAATCTATAAAAGCCCATTTTAAAAATAAAAGAGAAAAAACTTAACTCTTCTGAGTAAAAAATGAAAATCTAACTTCTGTATCTCAATGGACATTACCAAAATTTATGCCCCCACTACTCTTAGAATTACCCAGTTTTTCTATCTAGAAAGCAGATATGGGTAATCAAATCACAAAGTTCTTTTAGTTTTTTTTTTTTTTCTCTTTTGGTC
>JAQZBX010043721.1:0-21575 GCA_029593785.1 Cabassous unicinctus | reverse complement strand
TTCCTCTTAGAATGGATGCACATAGACTTGGGGATGGATTAGCCATGGTGGCAGGAATGGGTCCTAAGCATGGGCTCAACAATATGTGCTGATCTAACTACTGCACCTGCTAGATATTCACCAAGACACAGAAACCAAGGCTACCTTCCTGATGCAGCACTGGCCTTCTAGGAGACCAACAAGCTACTTGATTTGCCTCTAAAACTGAGACAATAGATTCCTATTGATTAAATTAAGTTTAGTTTATGACTAGTCTGTGGTACTTTTTTACAGCAGCCTGGCAAACTAGGACACACTTCCTAATAACCCCTGCTCACTAAATCCCTCCTCAGAGTTTACTTCCTGAAGAACCGAACCTGCAACAAATTCTTAGCAACTGCCTTGCACAGAGTATGATTATTAGGAAAGATCTATCAAAGTCCTAATAAAAGCCGATGGGGGGGATATGTTTACAACAGATGATCAATAGATGATAGATAGATAGAGAGATAGAGATAGAGAGAGAGAGAGAGATAGAGATAGAGAGAGAGAGAGAGAGAGAGAGAGAGAGATGATAGATAGATGATAGATAGATAGATAGGTAGATAGATAGATACATAGATAGATAGATGATAGATATAATAGATGAACCTGGCTTTGCATTATGTGAAACTCATATTTAGGCATAAAAGAGTTAGTCTAATATGTCTTATATTTGCATATTATTTTGGAAGTTTACTACCAGGATCAACCTATATATCCTTGACGTAATTTGGGTTAGGAATTTGTTGAATAAATTGTATCCCATTAACTGGAGGATTGACAGAATGAGGTTTAAAACACCACTTGTACATGTTTAGAACAGTCTCTGGGTTTGAAAATAATCCAGATTTAATGTCCATGTGTTTAAATAGATTGGTATGATTTTCATTCCATAATCATTTTGGAGAAGTTTTCATCATAGTGATGAGTACACTCTGGCAGAGTGATTTTTTATACACTAAACCACTCCTCTATCCCCAAGAATCTGACAGCCTCCCAGTATACTCCAATAAAAATAATTTTTAAAAAATTGAAACCCCTACTCTAAGGCCGTGTAAAACCTGACCCCTGCTTCCACTGAAGAGTCTCCTTTACCTACTCTTGCCCTGGCTCATTATGTTCAGCCACATTATCCTTCTTCCACTTGCTAAGGTTTACCAAATCACTCTTTAGTTGGGATTTTGGAATTGTTCTTTCCACCCCCTGGAATGGTCCTTGTAAACTAGATTCTCTCAGGGTTCCCTCACGTCCTGCTTAATTCTCTGTTTCCTGCTTAGATGCGACTGCCTCACCACTCTACCTAAAATAACCCCACCTCCACTCACTTGTGCTCTCCTTGACCTGCTTTCCTCCACTGCACTTACCACTACCTATAATTATACTATACATGAATTAATTAATGAACTTACTTTCTCTCTCCCCCCACTAGAATGTAAGCTCTTAGAAGACATGGGTATTTTCTGTTTTGCTTAGACTTCAGACCTAGTGGAGTGGCTGTTACACAGCAGACAATAAATATTTGACAAGTATTTGTCTATTGTATATGAGCAGAGAATTAAAGAGTTTATTCTCTTTCTGATTTGGTGAGCTATAGTTTTACCTAATAGCTTGAAACCCTGGAGTCAGTAGAGACTTAAAATTAGAAAACATCTCTTGGGAATTGATCTAGAAATGGTTCTGCCGGAAAATTGAAGAGATACCATAAAATAAGTAGTGTTTTATTTATGATGAAATCAAATCCATTTTACAACTTTTTTTCATCCCAGAGGAAAGTAGAAATTGAAGAAGTAAAATGATGAATTCTACAAAAAGCCCTGAAAAATATATTTTTTATTTTATTATATATGTTTGTATATATGTATATGTATATGTGTGTGTGTGTGTGTGTGTTCTTGATGAGAGATGGAGATGTTTTGGTAGTTCTTATCTCCCGCAGTGAAGTCAGAAACACTTGATTCAAACTTTGGCCCTGCCATTTCCTCACTGCTTGAGCGAATTGTTTAACTTCACTGAAACTTAACCAGCTCATTTTAAAAATACGGATCAATTCTAACTCACAGTATCACTGTAAAGACTAAATGTGGTGCTCACTTAGGCAGCATTTATACGAAAATTGAAACAATACAGAGACGATTAGCATGGCCCCTGGGCAAGAATGACATGGAAATTTGTGAAGTGTTCCATATTTTTTGAACCTATAGTTCGTGCTAGAGTTGAAAGGTTTATGTCCAAGAGACTTAAATCTTTGGGCTGTCCATGTGCCAGCTGGGCCCTGAATCTCAAGAGTTGCAACACCTACTCTCCAGTTCATTGGACTTACCCAGGACAACTAACAAGGAGATGATGATGGACAACGACCATCCCAAGGAACAGAGAGAGTCTGCAACAGCAAGCAAGACAGTCCCATCCATCTGCCCCATGGGATCTAATCCCCTTCTCAATTTGAGGTGGAGTGGGTATCACCATCCCAGAATCCTCAGGATTGGGGAATGAACAATGGACTAGAGTAGACTTACTGATATTCTAGTATAGACGTGTGATTCTAACAATGGAAGAACTTGCATCATTGATGTGGAGGCAGTGGCTACTGGAGGTTCTGAGAGGAGGGAGAGGGAAAAACAGATGTAATATGGGGACATTTTCAGGACTTGGAAATTGTCCTGAATGACATTGCAATGACAGATACAAGCCATCATATACCTTGTCATAACTTGCAAAATTGTGCGGAAGAGAGTGTAAACTACAATGTAAATTATAATCCACTTAGTGGCAAATCTCCAAATGTGTTCACCAATTGTAACAAATGTACCACACCAATGAAGGATGTTGTTAATGTGGGAAAATGTGGGAGGGATTGGGAGCGGGGCATATGGGAATCCTCTATATTTTTTATGTAACATTTATGTAATCTAAGTATCTTCTTTAAAAAATTAAAAAGTATATTTAAAAGAAAAGACTAAATGTGATAGTAAATATCATGTACTGGTACAGCGCCTTGGACAATATAGGCATTCAGTAATTGAGAATTCCTCATTTTTTCTTGTAGAACCTTTGATGCTTGGGTTACTTTCTAAATCCTTCTCAGCTTTATAAAATACACAGTCATTGAATTTGAATCTTCAAGAGTCATGTTTCTACTCACATATTTCTTATAAGTACTGCAAATTTACTTGAGATGTGACAGATACATGTATTTTGTAACTTAGTCCCCACCTCTCTTCCCCCACCCCCCAAAAAATAAATAAAAGGAAAAGGAATAAATTACAGAAATCCTCACACATCTATTTGTGGTGGAAATTTTGTTATTAGATTTTACTACTAAACCTAAAACCAATATCTTTTAGGAGTATGTGCTTCCCAGGTAAGGAACCAGATGAGTATATATGACAACATTCAGTTTTGCTCATATGGAATTGCATTTAGGGTACTACGATGATATAAAACTTAGGGTGGGCAGAAAAAGGGAGAAAGGTTCTGACAGGCAGAGACCGAATTGTGGCCTGATAACAATTATCCTGTGGCATCCAGGATAAAGCTTTACTCCAGAGTCTAGTGAAAAGTATCAGAAAATTCCTTAGATTTAATTTTTATTCTATCACGCTGTCTCATTCTGACTCACTAAAATCCTCAACTGTGTTGAGCATAAGACTGTCAGTACTATAGACAAAAGTAAAATGATTTGTCACTTTCCAACTTCCTGAATTGAGTTTAATGTCAAGGGTTTTCAACCCTTTCTTTGGTGTAAACATTCCTCCAAAAGAAACAGAAAACAGGGCTTTGACATGATTGTCTATTGAGAAGACAAGTTCTAAGATGTCTTCTTATGGCATTTAAAAAAATATCATGAACTGAAAAACAGCCCAGATTTTCTCACATCTTGAACAACCCTCTTCCTTAAAAGAACTATCAGGCTCAGAAAATGCTTTTCGAAGAAGAACTTGACTTTTCATTGTCCCATGGAATATACTTCCTCTGATTCTAAGTTTTTGTGTATCATGTTTTCCCTGATTTATCCATGAGTCTTTACATCTCTGTGTCTCTGTCTCTACTTTTCTCATACTCCCTCCACGAAAAATATTGTGTGCCAGCAGGATTTAGCAAGTTGTTAAAATGTACTTTAGAATATTACTCACAGAATATTTGATCCAGTCCCCTTTCTTCACAGAACTTCAGTTAACTTTAGCCCTCATCCTAATGATGAAAAGTTCCCAGGGAGGGGGCATTTTGAGCTCTAGGACAATTCTCACTTAAGAGATTGATAATGCTGAATTAATTGATATCCTCTGTAAGGCGTGCATTCTCCCCCCCTAGGTATTGAGTGATGTACTCTAAATAATAATCTTCTTAGGGTCTTAAGAGGAATACTTGAGGTGGTATTACCTGCTGAGATCCTCTTCTTTGCTTCCCTTCTCATGTTCACTTGTGTGTGTTCAGTTATATGTTTATTTATTTTGATAATTCTCTGGAATCCCAGGTTGAGGAAATGCCTTTGTGGAAAGAAATTTTAATGTAATTAATATGAATCTGAATGGACTTTTCATGAATTATCCAGAACTCTTTTAGTAAACACAGCACTTAAAGTTGTGTTTAACATGGTTTATAGACTATATGAAGCCAGTCATCCAGAAACAATATCATCATCATTTCACTTTGGAAATATGGTGAGCACTATTTGAAATAATCTGCTTACCTGAATACAAGTCAATAAATCCATTAATTTTTTAACAATATGAGTTACCATTTTGTAAGCAAAGTTTTAATATTGGTCCATGTTTTCTGAAACTCCTTTCCTTAAAGCAGAAGTAACTCATTTACAATGTATTGTACCAGGTAGATTTCTATGTCATTGAGCTACTTAAATTTTCTAATACATGATAAACTGTACATAATTAAAGCTGTGTGTTGAAATAAAACAAATAATTTTATATGTTAGAAAGTTAGCTTAGAAAGTCTATGATATTCATTTTATTCAGTTATCTTTGAATTGGAAGATGTGCTTAAGTTATCTTTATTTTGGGGAGGGAGGGAAAACAAATAAAAATAGTAATTCATTTTCTTTTGCTCTTCCTTCAAACTAAGAAACAAAAGTTTCAAGAAACAATAACAGCTTCTTTTAAAAGTTTCAGTACAAAGATATATGAACAAGATGATTATCTTTTCAAGTTGATGGTACCTTTAATGGTGGGTCTTGGATTCAGTAATGTAGCCACTATGGCCTATACATTTATATAATTAAAAAAAAAAAACAGTCTAAAGAAGAAATCAAATGACAAACTGCTACATGAAAGTTGCAAAAATAAAAAATAAAAAAGGCAGGCCCGAATTTCTCCAAATATATTGATATTCTCTGGACTGTTAATAATAAAAAAAAGCATTACATGTTTAGTTCCAGAAATTCTCCACTTCCATTATTGCTGGAAAAGCCATCTAAAAAGCACTTGAAGTTGATGATGTATGTTGTTTACTCTCTTGAAAAAAACATCCTCTCCAAATAGGGGGAAAGGTTAGAAATGATTTGTACAGCATTGATCAATTTATTTGAGTTGTCTTTCGACAGATTGTATTAATGGAACTTCATTTTCTTTTATTCAGTTGACAGCCAATTTTTTTTGTTGCCTCTTAAAAAGATCAATGAACATGTCTCGCCATCTTTTCACAAAACAAGACAATTTTCCCCTTAAATTTTAAAAGACTTCATTATTTTGTTGTAATAGATTTTTGTCCCCCTCTTTCTTGCTTTCAGCCTCCTGCAGTGAATTTTCTAATGCCTGCCTTTTCTTCTTTATTTCTTTGTAGTTTCGACTTCAATACCTTGAATTTCACTTTTTTTCATCATTCTCGGCACCACGGATATCTTCAGGGACAGCAGCTTCTCTACTCTGGGCTGAACTAAATGGGTGTGCCAATGAGGCTCACGATTGCAATAAAAAAAATGCAATCAAAATGAGCATCCAAAAGAACAAGAAGGCATTTTGATTGGGATGGTACATTCCACTTCTTTTCAATTCCTTAAAAATGAAAACTTGCTGCTTTTACCAATGCCAGATGGAATCAGCTGATTTTCTTTTTATGTAAGAAGGCTAGGAGAACTAGTAACCCTGATTTGCCATTTATCTACATTTATACTATTTCCCTATGAATGTAAATATATCTTTCTTGCTGATGGGAGAATTCTTATTTGTTTGTTTGTTTACTGCAATGGAAAATATAAAAAGCAGAGAGACTGTAAAACTGAATGCATCCACTTGTCTTTTCCCATTAGTCACTGGACCCTGGTTCTATCTTTCCCTCCTCTGGCCCCTCATCATTATCTCCATACCCCATCTTGGCCCTACCACAAGGGCAGTAACACATAGAGAGAACTGGAGCATTCTGTAGGGATTTTTTCCCCAACTATCGAATAGCAGTGGAAGCCAAATGATATATTTGCTAACTTCTCCCAACAATTATCCAAGAAAAATAACCAACACACAATGAACAACTTCAGCACTTTGTAAATATATATATTAAGCACACGTAGTATTGCCATCTGCATCTTGAATGCAATATTACTTTTCCTCAAAAGCATCCTTGAAACTTATTCCAGGAAAAAAAGATCAAATTAAAACAGTATTGGCACATTCATGCAAACATTTATTTTGCAATATAACAAAACAAAATTAAGTCCTGATTCCACAGATTGAGGGACCACTGCACTACTGTTTCCAGGAGAATGGATCAACTGCAATTAGCTTAGGATCAGTCACAATAACCTCTAACCTCTAGGGACCCATAGAATTCAGGGGAGGACAAATGGACCTGGACCAGTAGGCTTCCGACAGGGAAGGAGGGCGCAGAGTTGTTTCTATTACCTTCCATGATTATCATCACCATCATTCAAGTGGGGATCAGAGAAACTTCCTACAGTCCTCCCTCAAACTAAACCTACAAATATAATTGGTCTTCAAACTTAGAGTTTCTCTTCTCTAAATGCCTTCTTTCCTTCGCCTTTTCTATTCCTTTGTCCATTGTCTTAATTCAGGAATGCATTATTTCTCACCTTAGTAAACTGGGTTAGCCTCCTGAAAACTCATGTCCTACAGCATGGCGCTCTAGGTGATCCCTTATAAGCTTTCTGAAGTGTAAATCTATGTACTGTACACCCAAACTGCTACTTGAAATCCCCCTTCGTTTCAGAGCACACAGCGCTTACCGTATCTCCTCTGAACCTCTCTGGCTTCCTCTCCAACACCCTCCCACATGCATATGACGCTGCAGTTACAGGAAATATTAGAATTTCCTTAGTTATCTGATATTTTACTCCTCTGAATTCTCATTCTCTTTTCATTGCTTCGAATGTCATTCCCCTCTTTTTCACTGAGCAACGTCTTATTTTCAAACATAAAACAATAACAAAAACAAAACAGTGGGAAATTTATTAAGCATAAAACATAGTATTAAATAAAATGTTGCTTTCTTGGAAGTCCCACCTGAATGCCTCAGTGCATTGAAATCCTCCTTTTCTCTGCCTCCATAGTAGTCTCTGCTCCCATTTCACGGATCTGGCAACAGTTCTGTAATCATTGCTTTAGTTGATAGTGGAAGCTCCTAGTGCTCCCTTAACTTTGAGTCCCTAGTTCGGAGTGTTTGGGACTCAACAAACATTTTTGAATTTGGGATGAGAGATTTGGACTAAATATCTGTCTTTGATAGGGTCTTCTGGTTGGAAATCGTAGAAATACCCCCAAATTAATGGAGTAATACAGGGGTATTCATTTATGAGGAATGCTGACGATTCTGAAACCCAAGGGCCTGGATAGCTGGTCCAGTAAAGACTGTAACTAGAGACTGAGCTTTGGGACAATCATCTCTTCCCACCTTCTCTTTAGTGTTATATATAATCTCTTGTTTCTGCTTCTCTTTGCATATCCGCTTCACTCTCCCTTGCCTCTGCAGGCCAGTTTTCCAAACTGCTTTGGTTTGTATGTATTCAAGGCTGTCGAAGTTCTAGCTTTCAAAACATTTTAATTCAAGCACTTACTAGAAACTGCTTGTTGCATTAAGTCTCCAATCCTAACTCCCAGTTGAGAGAAACCAATTACCTCAACCTTGGTAAGTGGCCACCCTTGGCCCAGTCAAATGTGGACATGGAAAAGATGGATCAAACCACTGGATTCAGTGGTTATTCCTATAGCAGGGACAGAAGAAAGAGTACAGTTCTTACAGGAGAATGTTTGTGGGATTTCTTTCAGGTGTCAAAAGCAACGAATGATCAATCTGCATCCCAATTTCCCAACTTCTTTCAATACCTTCACAGGGTCCTATAATAGAATGTCACCCCAACCTTTCTGCTTAAAGATGTGCTGCGATGCTCCAGAACTTTAGGGAATGAATTCCTGGAGGCAAAATTGACTGTGGGAAGACAGAGAAACATATTAAACTAGATTCACTGTTACTGATTCAGTAACAGTAGCGACAGGAATGATGCCGTCCTGAACAAATTTGTGTCATATGTGGTATTATTAATTAATAATAATGCTAAAGGCTTTTTAAAGGAGGTAATTATATATATATATATTTTAAGATTTACTTTTATTTATTTCTTTCTTTCCTCCCCCTTGTTGTTTGCATTTGCTGTCTGCTCTCTGTCTGTTCATTGTGTGCTCATTTTCTTTTTTTTTTAGGAGGCACTGGGAACCAAACCCAGGACCGCTTATGTGGGAGGGAGGTGCTGAATGGTTTGAGCCACCTCCACTCCCGAAGGTAATTATATTTTTATGACCCTCCTGTAAATATCCATTACTGCTATTTTCACCCATAAATCAAAAAAGCTGCCTTTCACTTATACTATGCTTTCACTTAAAAAAAAATACCTTGTTATTAAAGCACAAGATAAAATTAGAATTTGCAAGTTTGACAAGTCATGCAATTACTGGATAAAATCAGAAATTCTAATATGAGAATATTAGAATATTAGAATTCTAATATGAGAATATTATAAAGAGAACCTTTTTAAGATTAGCATGCAAAATATTTGCATGCGTCAATGTTTCTTATTGAAGTCCAGTGTTTGGAAACTCATTGTTTCTGTGAGTGTTCCTTGATCCCCCTCCTAAAATTTAACCCAACATTAGATCACACACAATTATCACTCCCAGAAGTTTCCAAATTGATATCACGTATGCTTCTCACCCTGTTTCCTCATCTATAAATTGAAAATATTGCTTAGAGTTTATGTGAGGCTTGTGTGAGATAAAGCATGTATGGTGCTTAGTCCAATTCAGAGTAAGTGCATAATAAACTATTTTTCTCCAAGTCAGAAAATTTCTATATACCCCAATTCTTATTTTGATACCCACAGCCAAGGATGGTTATCTAAAATTTTCTGTCAAATTCCATCTTTATAAATAGATTAAATTCCAATCGATTTGTACCTACGTGTTAGAAAAAGGAGGAATCATAGTTTGACATTTTATATTTTCTCCCGTTCTCCCCAAAGTCTGACATAAGGATGAGCACATAGGATATACTAAGATGACGAAAAAATATGCAATTGCCCCGAGTATGGCACTGAGTTGTGTAAAGCAAGAGCTTCCTGCTGAACTGATAGAGATACATCAGACCAAAGAAAGAAAGACTCGGACAGGTCCAGCTTGGCAAATAATGAGCATTTATTTAGGGGGCTTACGTGGGGTCCCCATCCTCTGCGGCGGAAGGAGAGACCATTTTCCAAGCTCTATCCTCCACCCTTACTGCCAGAGGAGAGGTGTCTACACCCAGCTTGGGGAGGGGGAGTGGACAACTGCCTTCTGAGGGACGCAGTGCATTTTCAGAGGTACATAACTTGACAATAATTATCAAGGCACGCGGGGAATGTGCATGACTTTTACAGGAAACAGATCTTAAAGGAACAGATGTTCTCGGCAGGGCAGAAGTTATACATTGGTGGAGAGGTTTGTTGAAATAGGGGTGATTAGGCAATTTGGGGAAAACATATTCATAGCAGGCTTCCAGAGATAGGTTAAATATTCTAGTACAAGATCTGTTGATCAGTCACCAGTTCACAACCAGGTCCTGAGGCTTGTCTTTTTAACTACTCAGGAATGCTACTGAAATTTGGAGTCGGGGAAAGAACTGGAATGTTAGGGGGAGAAAATGCAAAGCCATATATGTCACAACGATGGATGAAGAGACTGATAAATAAGATAGAGTTAAGAAAAACATTTGTAAATATCCCAGATGTTTTAAACGACCCTTTGGAAACTGGGCCCTAAAGCAATTTTCTTAATTTTGAAAGTGCCAGGTGCATAGAATAAAAACACAGATTTTTAGTGTTTAAATCCTGTTTCCTTTTTTTTTCCCCCCACTAACCTGCACTGAGAATTGGGAAGCTCCCTGAGCTTCAAAAAGTTTATCTGCAAAATAATGGATCTGTTGTGAATATAAAAATAATAATAATAATAATAATGCAGGTAAAAGAAATCTTAGTGTACATGACATTTAGCAGGTTCTCCATTAGCTAGTTGTACTTTACCCCTTCCCTATACTTAAACCCCAAGGAAATTCTATGGATAGTTAGGCAGATCGATAGATCAATCCATCGATTTATTGCAAAGAATTGACTGGGGTGATTGTGGGAGTTGGGTGAGCAAGTCTGAAAAGCAGGCCCTCAGAAAGTGAAGGTCATGGGCTGGCTGGATCTCAAGGGCATGGGATGACAGCTCCAGAAAGGCTGTCAGAAAGGGGAGTTTCAGAGAAGGGATAACAAGTAAAGATAGATTCAACTGCTATTTAGAGTATCATTTGCTAGGAATAGCCCTGCCCCATGGAGGGGTTTGCCTAATTGGGTCATGCACTCTAAGAATAATCCCTCAAGCTGATTAAGGACTGCAGTTACATCTTTGAAATCCTCTCAAGCTGCACCTAGATTTGTTTGTTTGACTATCCGGGAGAAGGTGTATGTATGTTACAAAATGGACACTGCCCTCTCTTCTATCCTTGTAGTTTTACCTTATCAGGTTGACATTTCAAAAACCTTCACATATAGAAAAAGAAAGCTTTGACTAGAGGAACCTGCTTCTTCTCCTTACCTTCTCCCATATAGAAGGCAGCTCAGAATGAATGAAATAGTTCCTTGTTTTCTTTTTTTCAGATTTATTTATTTCTATCCCCTCCCGCCCCCACCCCCCCGCTCCCATTGTTTTGCCCTTACTGTCTGCTCTTCTGTGTCTGCTTGTCTTCTCTTTAGGCGGCACCAGAAATTCTGTAGATCCTGGGACCTTCTAGAGTGGAGAGAGGCTGCTTAATCTCTTGCATCACCTCAGCTCCCTGATCTGCTGCGTCTCTCATTGTCTCTTTTCTGTGTCTCTTTCTGTTGCGTCATCTTGCTGTGCCAGCTCTCCATGTGGGCCAGCACTCCGCATGGGCCAGCACTCCGCTCGGGCCAGCTAGCCACGCGGGGCAGCTTGCTTTTCCCCGGGAGGCCCTGGGAACCGAACCCGGGACATCACATATGGTAGATGGGAGCCCAATCACTGGAGCCACATTCGCTTCCCTGAAATAGTTACTTGATGCCTGTTGTAAATTTGTTTCCAAAGGCCTTATCCTATGTACATGTCCTCTGCATAGTCTTTCTTTATACCTGAACTTTTCTTTTTAACCAAGTTAATGCATACACACATGCATATGTGAGAAAATTTATTATGTAAGGCAACCAAAGAAGAAGGAGGTAGATGGGAAAGGGAAAGAAAGCATAGCAGAGATATAGAAAGTATATAAGTCTAAAGGACATGGAAAGAGTGCTACTGCTTATCACTTCAGGGGCAACTCAGTAGTATCACTTAGAGATTTTTTTCTACATTAAAGAGACAATTGAGTCTCAGTTTAAATGTTTGGCTGCCATTTTCCTGTTGGATCAATACAAAGTGGTGAATTGGCTATGAACATCCAAGTAAAAAATATGTAGATTTTGCTATTAGGTCTAGAAATATGAAGGGTTTGGAAAGAATAAAAGGCACTCTAAATGTAGACAGCAAAAGCTTACTATTTAAAAGAGCATAGGGAAACAAAGGGAAGAAGTGAGAGAAGTCTAAGGTGGGAGATGTGAATTCCAGTTCAATATGATGCTTGCCTCCCAGATTGTAAAAATCAGAGCCAAGTGACAGTGAAAAGGAGGAGGGGGTGGGGATTTATGGGCAGATGAGAGATTTCAAAAGACTTCTGGAATATTTAAAGCAGATGACATATGTGGAGGGAGGAAAGCGTGCAGAGAAGTTTGAGGTGCAGAATTTGTGCAGGAAGGGCCTATGGCTGGGCAAGGGAACCTATCTTTTCAACTGAACCCAGAGAACCTTTAGGCTCAGAGTTGAATGGTGCCCAGGTAGGAATTAGAACTAGTTCTGAAAACAGAGAAGTTAAAACCTGCCTACAGTCTTGCATATGCTTTATCCCCATGGCCCACAGATATCTGGGCATTTACAACCAAAAGGGTTTTATTGAAGAAGTAAATGAACCACCTTGGGAGAATTTAGACTTCCATCGACAGTGTCATTGTCCCAGGGTTAACCAAATCCCGTTGCCTTCTGTGTTCGGGAAGCGTCCCCTTATAGTGGCAGGTTCTCCACTCTCCCACCCTAGAGAAAGGTAGGTTTTCCACCAATCTTGTGCATCAAATGACCAATCAGCTTCCATCCAGGGAACAAGATAGTAGAGAAGGAAACTCACAGCTGCCCTCTAGAATAATCAACCCAGTCCTTTATTCATAGACATCTTATTATATTGTCTCCAATAAGCACTTCCAGGTTAAGGAGAGCTTCTCTCATATCTGTTTATCCTCACTACTCAGCCCAGGGCTATGTGAAGAAAGAAACAAGTATCTTCATCAAATCCTACATACCTCTTATGGAATGTTCAAATTTTTCTTTTTTTTAATAATGAATACTTCATTCATTACTTCAAGATATATTATTGAGCACCTACTACTGCTAAGTACATTTCTCTGCAAAACCAACTTGCATTTTAATATCAACCTAAATATTTTACTTTATTGCTAAATATTTTATTGCTAAAATATTTTGGGATGACAAAAGAATTTCTTGAGGTTTGAAATAAAATTAGCTCTTATTTTCCCTTTAAGTTGCTTTTTTCTAATGATGCAGATGATGATGTTAACTGTCAATCTTTTACAAAAGCCAAGCATTTATATCCTTCTTTTGGCCTTTAACCTCTTGCATTTCATGTGGAGGTTTTTCTCTGTGTTTAGGAGGGAATATATTGAAAACAAAGCCCAGTTTTGACTTAAAATATATTGACATAAAGGAATGAGTGGGGGTAATGAGTGCTCTAACAAAAAATAAACAACATTTTTATTTTAAAATGAACACAAAAATACCTCTATGAATTGTGGATTCCTACTTTTCTCAGTCACTGCTTAATGATTTTACAAGTTGTGTTGCTTGTTCTTCCTACATTAGTACTCTGGATCCCAAAGCCAATTTTTATTCGGATATCTCAGCTTGCAACTCATCATTAAGATGTAGCAGATAAAACAAACCAATGAAACGAGAAGAAATGCTTTGTTCTCACAGTCACTGAGATCCACTTGCAATAATAACTTTCTCAATACAAACATGAAGCCTGCTTGGCTTTGCAAAGCCAGTGCCTCTGAAATGGGGGCGGGGGACACTGGCTTAAAGCTGGCACTTCAAAAGTCAACAAATTCTTTCTTGGGCTCAGCCTCAAGGTGGAGTGGCAAAACAGGAAACTTCTCCCGTGAGTATCCTTACACATGAATTTGCAAGCACGTGCATTTAAGACGGAATTCTCTGTGCCTCTATCCATACCAAACAGGAGATTTATTTTTAAAGTAAAGTGGACCCGTAGTGGTAATTGTTCCCAAGTGCCCCATAAGGAAAAACGTAAATCTTCTCTACATCACTAAACATTTTTTTTCTTTTTAAAATTAATTTCTGCATAATTGACATGCAGTAAACTGGATATATTTAATGTGAACAAATTTGGTAAGTTTTGGCATATGTATATAACCTTGTAAAACCATCACTGCAATGAACATATCCATTATCACCCAAAGTTTCCTCATGCCATTTGTAATTCCTTTTTCCTGTCCCTTCTTGCCCATCCACTCCCTGGACCCAGGCAACCAATGATCTACTTTCTGTCACAATAGATAAGTTTGCATTTTCTAGAAATTTATATGGAGTTATAGAGTACTCACTCTTTTTTGCCTCTATATGTTAGCAAGACAAATTGGAAATAAATTAAACAATGATACCATTTACAAGAGCATAAAAATATGAAATACTTGGATATAAATCTGACAAAAGATATGCAAAACTTTTACAATGAACAAGAAAAACCATTGCTGAAATAATTAATGAAGACAAATAAATGAAAAGATTTATTGTGATTACATGTCAAAAGACTATATTGCTAATATGCCAATTCTTAGATTTATTTATAAATTCAACACAATATCATTCAAAATCTCATTCAAAATTTTTGGTAGAATTTAACAAGGCGATTCTAAAATTCAATTAGAAATTCAAGGGACCTAGAAAACCTAAAACAATTTGAAAAGAAAAAAAAGAACAAACAAAATTGAAGGACTAACTTTGATTTCAAGACTTATAAAGCCACAGTAATGAAAACAATGTGATATTGATGCACAAAGAGAAAACGAAATCACTGGAACAGAAAGAAATAAAGAAAGAGACCCCCAAATAGATGGACATATGACCAAAGGTGCAGACAACTTAGTGTAGACATGAAATATTGTTTAATAACTGGTGCTGGAACATTTGACTATTCACGACCAAATACTGACATTCAGTCCATACCTCTCACTATATAAAAATTAATTCAAAATATACCATAGACCTAAATGTGCAAATGAAAATGATGTGGCTTTTAGAAGAAAATAGAAGATAAATCTTTGTGACCTTGAGTTAGGCAGAGAATTCTTAGCTATGGTACCAAAAGCATGATATATAAAAGGATAAATTGATGTTAGACTTCATCAAAATTCAAAGCTTCCTGCTCTTTGAAAGATGCAATTAAGAGACTGAAATGACAAGCCACAGACTGGGAGGAAATATTCATTAATTATATATCTCATAAAAGCCTTGTATCCAGAATATATGTAGCACTCTCATATCTCAACGATAAGAAAACAAAGAATGCAATAAAAATATGAGCAGAAGAATTGAACAGACATCTCACCAAGTTATACATAGCAAATGGGCATGTAAAAGATGCTTGATATCATTAGTTATTAAGGAAATGTAAATTAAACCCATTTAAATAGGTAAGATAAAAAAATACACACCCATGAAATAGATAAAATAAAAAAGGTTGACCATCCTCTTCAAATGGATAGGAGTAGAAGAACTGGAATTCTCATACACTGCTGGTGGGAATGTAAAATTGTGCAAGCCAATTTGGAAAACACATTAGCACTTTCTTAAAAAGTAGAACATATACTTACTGAATGATTCAGCACTTACTGAATGATTCAGCTATTCCATTCCTAGATATTACACAAGTAATGAAAACAAATGTCCCTTCAAAGACTTGTACACAAATATTCAAGGAAGCATTATTTGTAAAAGCTAATAACCGGGAACAGCTCAAATTCCCAAAATCCATAGATATAAACAAATTGTGGTATACCCATCCAAAGGAATATCACTCAGCACTAAAAAGGAATGGACTATTGATACACACAATGTCACGGATAAATCTAAGAATAATTTTTCTGAGTGAAAAATAAATAAATAAATCAGTGGCTGCCCAATGATAGGAGAGAGGTGACTAGAAGGAGAGATTACCAAATGGCATGAGGAAACTCTTGGTTGATGGACATGTTCATTTTTTTTGATGATGGGGATGGTTTCATGAGTGTATACAAATGTTAAAACTTATAGAATTGTACACTTTCAATATGTGCAATTGTTGTATGTCAATCATGCCTCAATAAAGCTGATAAAACACCAAAACAAAACAAAACAAAAAACTAGGAAAAACAACAGTACAACGGAGTGGAGCTAAAGAAACCAGGCACACAGAAGTATATTTTTTATGATTTCATTAATATGAAGTTCTTGAATAGGCAAAACTAATCAAAAGTCATAGTGGTCACAACACTGATCACCTCTAGGAAGGATGACCTTGAAGAAGTAGGTGAGAAACTTGTCAGGGCAGAAGGTTTATCTCTTAATTTATGTAGTGGCTAAGAATGGGAAAAAAAATGGACAAGTTGTACAATGAAGGTTTGTGCTGTTTGTGTACTTTATTGAAGGCATTTTCTATTTTAATAAAAAAGTAAAATAAAAGAGAATAATCCATGAGTCAAATTTTGGCAACCCAACCTGTACTGCAAGGGTTTCAGAAGAAAGAAAAGACACATTCCTATCTCTGAAATAGACAGATTCTATAGCTTAATTTGAAGTCAGTTATTTGGGTTGGAAAGTTCTCCTCTTCCAATAGTTTACTATCTTCAACTGATTAACTGAGCCCCATGTGAGCAATCAGTAGTTGATGTTCCTAAAGGAGTAATTACATGAAAGTGAAGCCTTGGGGCCTGAGGCTGTCACTTTGTTTTTCTTCCTTCCATTCTCTCCGGACTCCTTCCCTCTTCTCCTTCCAACAAATATTTTTGGGGTACCTACTATGCATCAAGCAGAGTAATGAATAAAACAGACATCTTCCCACCCTCATGGAGCTCTTATTTTAAGTGCTCTCATGGAGATTATCAGGGGTGGGCTCTTGAGGGCAGAAGAGGCTTAGTGAGGAATTGATGTGCCACCTGAGATCTGAAAGATAAACCAGAGCCAACTGTACAAAGACTTCAGGGGAGAGTGGAGAGAGTGATATCAGCTGAGATTAGACAGGACCACTAGGGCCAGATGGAGCAGAACTTTGTATCACGGCTGTTTGAATTTTATTCAAAGTCATCACAGGGTTTTGAGAGGAGAAAGGCAAGAACTGATGAGTGTGGTTTCTGTATGGTGAATGGTTATAGGGGGTAAGAGGTAAGATACAATGGCTTGTATCAGTGTGGTAGGCTGTGGGTATGGAATGGAAGGAAAGATTTAGGGTGGACGAGCTAATAGAACGTGCTGCTTATGTGTTACGGTCAAAGAAAGAAAGAAATCCAGAACGACTATCTTTCTGTGTCCATCTACCACAGGACCTGCTATATAGTAAATACTTGAAAACATGAGTCTGTTTATGAATAAATGGCAGGTAAATATTATTGGCTGATTTGTATAAAAGAATTGGCATTGTAGACTGTTACTTAGAAAATATTCCAATTGATAACATCTGTTTAGTTGCATAGTTAAGTTGACATACACTTTGCTTTATCAGTATAAATGTGTTTTACATTTTAAATTAGTTTTCTTAGAAATACACCTTTATTTTCTGATAAATTGGAAGGACAGCTTCATCTTACCATACCGTCTTCTTCCATCATGTTAAAGGAAAAGGCCATATGGATTGGGGTGTGGGAGGGGTCAGGGTGGATTTCTGCACTCCTTCATTATTCTGCTTCCATACCTAACTTTATGTTATTCGTGTTTTTCTCAAAGAGAAATTTGGATAGGGCCTGAGAACTGGATAAATAGCAAGTATAATTTCCAAATCTTGAATTACAGGGCTTTCATGATACCAGAGATGATATCTGTTCTTCTCTGTGAGATATAAAACAAAATAGAATAATAAGCTCCAGACAGATCTCTTAAAACACAATGAGCACCTTGTCAAAGTCAATGAAGAACTAGAAACCTGCAGCGACCTAGGGGGAATTGGAGAGGTTCCTGAGTCAGAGGTAACTGATTCAAACTGTGGTTCTACCTCTTAGTGTCTCCAAAGTTTAAGCAGATCAACGAATTATCTGGAATTTACTTATCCAATGAGCAAAATGGGCATAATAATACTTTCCTCTTAGAGTTTGGTGAATATTAAATGAAAGATTATTTTTACAGAACTAATTAGCATGATCATCAGGCACAGCATAGCCTCAGTAACAGCTCTTTTCCTTATTAATAAATACACCAATTATTAAAACTAAAATTATGCTTTTTTAAAGCTGGAAGGGTGAGGTAGGGCATTTAATGAATATCTGTATGCACCAACTACAAAGGTATTTATTGGCAGAAATACAAAGGAGAAGAAAAACCGCTGGCCTTTAACTCATAATATAGTCGAGCTTTGAGAGGGACAAGCTGTGCAACTTTTCAATGCATTTCTTATTTTATCTGGTTATATTTAGATATTAAAAATGAGAAAAAGACAAGCATGAGGCGTTTTACAGGAGTGATTTTATTCTATTCTCGTTTTAGTTTGGGCATTATTATTCTCTTTTACAGACGAATCTGTAGCTCAGTATTTAACTCAACCTGCCCAACACACAGATTGAAAAAGTGGTGGCACTGATTGCTACATCACGCTCTGTGGTCTCATCTTCTCATTCTATAGATGAGAAAACCGAGGCCAGAGCAATTAAAAACCGGAGGAATGAAAACTGAACTTTGAGGCAGGCTGCCCTGCGCCTTCACGCTCCACTCTGTCCTTTGCTGGCAGTGTGGGCTCTGACAAAATCAATTAACCTCTGCAAACCTTAGTAGATTCTAAATGGTGTATTTTTAATTGGCTTGTTTAGTGTTTCCTAAAATATATCCCTTTGGAACACTTGTTCCATCAGATGTTTAAAAGTGTTAAATTAAAAAAAAAAAGTTTCAGTGGTCCAATAAGCCTTGGAGATGCTGGTTTAAAGCAAAGTTAAGAAAGTTACTATACTGCAAGATTCTCAGAGCTTCTAAAATGCTAATTGCACCAAAATCTCCAAGGGAGGAGAGAGCAGACAGGAAGGATCAATGTTTCATTGAAAATGATTTGGAAAACCTAATTCTTTGTTTACCATTCCATTGTGTTATATCTAAATGCTCCTAAAAGTTCTTTTTTGTTTATTTATTTATTTTTTGGTCAGTTAAACATCTAGCTTGATAAAATCCTTCTTAATTTATTAACATTTTATTCCTTTAGTTTAGTTTAGTATTTTATTCTTTTTATAATTAGTTTAGTCATTTTCATATTTTCCTTTAATTTCCTTTAAAATATTAATGTCAGGCCTGCAACTATGACCGACCATTGGACTTGGCATAGACTGCATAATATTAAAAGCATGTAAATTGATAGAGTTCAAATGCATAATTATGTCATTTGATTTGATTCAAATTCTAATTTCCCATAGCATCTAGCATACTATCTCAGAAGTAGTTTTTTTCCTTCCTTTATTTTTTCCTTTATTTCCCTCCCTCTCTTCCTCTCTGTTTTCCTTCCTCTCTTCCTCCATTTCTCTTTCATCATTTTTCAAGGTGTACATGGTAAGCAAAACCCTTTCTCACAAGGAGCTTACCATCTAGAGGGGCACAGAGACAAAGAATAATAATGCTGCTATGATGCATTCTAATGTTCCAGATGCACAGGAAGTTATGAAAACATGACTTGAGGGTAAAGATAGGCATGTGACTAATCAAACTTGCATTCTTGAGATTTAATAAGCTTGTTTTTATGAGGGCATTATAGGCAACTCTTGGATGGTTAACTTATCCTCAGATTCTGTAGTCCATGGGTTCCTGAAAGATGCAACAATTCCAAGAGAGCAGGGGCCTCCAGTAATGGAGCAGAGCCAGTGAAGACCTGACATAGCATCTCTAGCTTCCCAGGCAGAACAGGATTTTGCCAAGTAACCAACTGATCTGACGTTCTGATTTCTCAAACCTCTTATGATGAGCATGACCAGGACTTGATAAAGTGCTAAAGCAAAAGGAAAATTTGTAGCTGAGAAGCAAACGATTCTTCCATAAGCATTGATTGCTAATTGATTAACAAGAGAGGAAGTGCAAGCCTATACAATCAGTTTAGACCAGAGACAGAGTAACTAGTGGCTGCACAATGTCTGCTTTAATCTAGTTCTATGAGGTATTTCCCAAGAATGGAATTCTGGCCAGGGGTCACGGGCCCTTTGAAATAAAAGGGGGATTCATGCTAGGAATATTGACATGAGAAATCCAGAAGAGCATTTCTCACAAACATAGGAACAGCTAAGCGTTCTTCATTGTGGAATTATATTATTTAATTGGTCCCATGAAGTAATTTATCTAATTAGTTGTTTCTGAAAACTTTACTATGACCATGAACCAAGTCTTTAATATATGTTTGAAAATGTGAAATTTGTTTGGACAATACCATCAAGAGATGAAGAATGAAATCTTTAGCTTCTTCAACAACTGGTCAAGGCATTAAAGCAGGACCTATCATTTGCTATATCATCTCGAGCTGAGAGGGGAGAAACACACAGGCAGGGCATGTGAGACTTGAGGGAAGTGTGAATGTCAAAGGGAAGTGTACATGTCAATGTTCTGTTTGGTCTCCAGGTGAGTAAAAGGGCTTGGCTTCTTACTCACACTTGGGAACCCGATGCACTTAGTTGTAAAAGAACAAATTAGAAAGAAGCGATGCCACAAGCTTTTAAGAGATGATATTATTGGGGTTGAGGGCAGGTAGCCTAAATGCCCATCAGTCAAAGAATAGTTCAAAAGAGATGGTAAAGTGGAATGCAAATAAAGAATTTGAGCTATTTCTATTACCACTGATATGGAAAGGTGTTTGATACAATTACATGTGAGTAATACAACATGCTTCCCTTTTACAAAAGAAAAATGCATGTATATGTGTGGTCTATATGTATAAAGAGGTATCTGTAAATAAATAGGCATAAATTAGGAAACTCAACCCTATTGGGGGTTGAAATGGAAAGCAGGACTGACTGTGGTGGAGAGGGAATTTCCCTTTATAGTTTCTGTGTTTGTGTGTGTGTGTTAGTGTATGTTTCCAAGATGCCATTAGGATCAATAATCTTTGGCTAATTGTATGATTGATTAATTTTAAATTTCTGTGAAAATTAACTGCTATAGCCTCTAAACTTATTTTAGATTTGAGGGAAAATATTATCATTTTCCTGGCAATGAGTAACAATATGATATCTCAAAAAGCTTTGCATTAAATCTGATGTCAACGTAGAATTTCTTCTGACTATTGCTCTCTTGTTAAATCAAATCTAAGGTCTCCTTCATATCAAGACATTCTCAAAACATTTACAATTTTAAATCAACTTGGACATCCAGATGTGAAATCAACTTAGAGATGGAGTCTAAATTCATTTATTTTAAGATTAAAGACAAATAGCATCCCAGATAATATGTGTTAGCCAGGTACAATTGAAAGCATGATATTTTATCTTTTTCCTTCTTATACCTGTGTAGAATCTGGCCTTGGATTCCAGTTCCCATAATGTAGGACTTGTAGCACTATTTGAATAAAATCAATGATATTGATTTGCTCTCTAATCCCCAACACTGGTACAATATCTTACCATGTTTCACTCCAGACCCTTCTAGAATCTCATTCCTTAGCTCCATCCTCTAACTCTAGCTCTAATTGTCCTCTTCCTCCTCCAGTCTGATATTAGCCCTGATATATAGAACTATGGCAAA
>JAQZBX010043720.1:0-16209 GCA_029593785.1 Cabassous unicinctus | reverse complement strand
AATATTAATATAGCTACTCCACCCCTTTTGTGGTTATTGCTTGCTTGTAAAATTGTTTTCCAACCATTCACTTGCAACCTCCTTGCATCCCTGGGAATAAGGTGAGTTTCTTGTAGGCAACACATAGATAGGTCATATTCATTATCCATTCTGCCAATCTATTTTCTTTTATTGGAGAGTTTAATCCATTAAAATACAAAGGTATTACTCTAAAGGCAGTAATTACATTAGCCATAATTTCTTTAGGTTAATATATCTCATATGTTGTTTGTATTTCTCATTTTATCTTTTTAGTTATTCTTTCTAATAATCTCCTTTTCTATATTTTCTTCCCACCTTCTCTCTCCTCTTTTTCCTATCAACCTGAAGAGCTTCCTTTAGTATTTCTTGATGGGCAAATTTCTTTTTGACAAACTCCCCTAATTTCTATTTACCAGTGAATATTTTGAATGTTCCCTCATTTTTGAATGCCCACTTTGCTGGTTACAGTATTCTTGGTTGGCCATTATTTTCTTTTAGCACTTTAATTATATCATACCACTTCTTTCTCACCTCCATGGTTTCACAAAAGAAATCAGTGCTTAATTTTATTGAACTTCCCTTGTATGTAATGGATCTCTTTCTCTTGCTGCATTCAGTATTGTCTCTATCTTGCACAATTGATAATTTGAAAAGTATATGTCTCAGGGTAGGCCTGTTAGGATTTATACTGTTTGGAATGCACTGTACTTCCTGGACATGTATATCCAAGTCCCTTAAAAGAGTTGGGAAATTTTCATGCCATAATTTCCTCCAACACTGCTTCTCTACTCTTTGCCTTCTCTTCTCCCTATGTGATGCCCATCATGCATATGTTTGTGCATTTCATGTTGTTTTTCAATTCCCTGAGTCTTTCCTAATTTTTTTCTATCTATTTTATCTATATGTTCTATCTGTGTGACTTCAGAAGTACTATCTTCAATGTCACTAAATCATTCCTCTGCTTGTTCAAATCTTTGTGTTATGTGCTTCCACGATATATATAATTTCAGGCACTATGTCATTTATCACCATCAGATTTGTTATCTTTTTATATTTGTTCATGATGTCTTCTGTATGTTCCCTCACTGTCTTCTAATATTCTTTTCATTCACTTTATTAAGTGGACTTATGATATTTGTTTGAACATCCTTGATTAGTTCTTCCATGTTTGGCATCTCCTTCTGTTTTTAAGTTTGCTCATTGTAAAGGGCTATGTCTTCCTGTATCTGTGTATGGCTTGTAATTCTGGTGTCTAGTCACCTTCTTATCTTGATGAGCTTATTCTGATGGTTAAATTCTCTTTGTTCTCTGGGGTTTATTTTATTTTGTTTTGTGTTATGGTTACTCTTTGTCATTTCATTCCACTTATTCTATATACTTGTCTGTGTTCCCCCCATAAAATATTAAGACATAGAAAAGGAGGGAAAAGAGAAGAGAAAAAAAATTAAAATGGAAAATGAACTTTAAAGGACCAGGTAGAAAAGAAAAAGTAAACATGTATTAAGTGAAAAATCAAGAAAAATAAAAAAGGTGGAATAAAAAAAGAGAGAAAGGAAAAAATTGAAAGAAAGAAAAGACCAGAAAGTTGAGAAGAAAAAAAGTGTGGAATAAACAAGAGAAGTTGAAACAACCTAAAAGCAATGGAAGAGGGAAAATGAAATAAATAAATTAATAAAAACTAGAAAAAAGGGAAGAAAAGAAGGAAATAAAGCAAGAACAACAAGAAAAAAATGAAAAAGATTTCCCTCTCAGGCCACTAGCAACCACCTTAGGCTGCTGGTACTCACCAATCACTTTATAGCATGTCTTCCCCAGGTAAGGTACTTTAGTGTAGAGAAAAGAATAAGGAAAAAAATTAAAAGTAACAAATCAAATAACCTAAAAAAAGAAATATTAGTCAAAGTTCCCTGTTCTGAGGTTTCTGTCCTTCAACCCCTGCTCTTTGCAGCTCCTGGGGTGCCTCTCTCCACCCCTTTATCATTCAGGCCTTTTGGGCTTTGTAAAATGAGATACTGGTGATTTAACCCAGGACTCCACCAATTAGGTTGTCTTCTGAAGGCTTTTTTCCTGCCTTTTCCTGCTCTCAATTACCTCAGGCCAATAGGCTTCTGATGCTTTGCCAATTGCCCCTCCAGTCTTCATGCTCTCCAGGTCTCTTAGGTACCTGTCAATACCCCCCCTTACTGATCCAGGTCCTCTCTCTTCCAAGGCAGGTGCATGTGGCAGCCTGCCTGATAAGTTCCTGTCTCCCTTCTCCTTGAAGCTGTTTCAGTTCAGGCTGGTGGGTTTTTTTCTTGTCTGCCCACCTTACTTTCCCTTCCCCTACAGCTTTCTCCCCATGAGTTAGCCTGGCACTAGTACCCCACACCTGATATTCCCACAGCTCCCCACCTCAAGAATCTCCTGGTTAAGAAGATGATCCCCTGGTCACTGCAGGTGGGGAACTTAACTTACTCTAGGAGCTGCTGAGCCTGGTCTTCCAGCCAGGTATCTTCCCTGGCTTATGTCACCCTCTGAGCTGGCTTATGTGTCCTGTCTCCTATAGATTTCCTCCCTCACCCCACCCCCACAGCCAACTGGGTCCCCATCTCAAGCTGCCCTTGCTAACTGCCACTGCAGTCTTACAGCTTCCCTTTTGCCTTGTAAATCTGCCTACATTTCCACAGTTTCCAGAGGAGGATTGAGCTGGCCATTCCCCACTCTTCCATCTTCAAGCTACAATTGCATGTTCTTCCTACAATAATCAGATGTTATTATATTTGTTACAGTTACAAATTTAATCAATTCAAGAATAAGTAATTAGAACCTCAAATCATCCTTTGACATCTTAGGTAATTTTGATACTTCATAATTTATTTCAATGAGCTCTTGCATTTCTTAAACCTGGTAATCTTTTCATTAAAGGCTCTTCTAGTAATATTCTGAACATCCATTCAATGATTTTCTAAGAATTTGACAGCATCTTCCTTAATGAAACCAACATGTATGCACACAGACACACAGAGTGATAAGCAGAAAATAAATATAAGATTTTAGCTTACCAAGTTGTGTGATAATGACAGAAATATAGTGCAATGAACAACAAGCCAACAAGCCTGCCAGCTGTGGCCTCGGCTAAGATTAAGTATATTTCATTTTTCTTTACCTCACAAATTTTTAGTCATTTCCAGTTCCAAATTCAACCTGCCATTGCATTAGTCATACAATGTTATCCATAGTTAAATTCTTGCCCTTATTAATTCTTTTTCTGACTCTCTCAATATGGTTTCCTAAGTTACAAAGAGACATTGAGAGAATCAATAGTTAAGAAAAAAGAGAGGGAGGACATTTAACCTAAAACAGAACCTCCTTTCAAATTTAGGCTTTACAGCTTGAACACCAGGGTTAGAAAATGAGCTCAAGAAATTCAAAGTCATAGCTGAAGCTTTTCAATAGAATTTTTGTCATATGCATTTTTGAGGTTGCCATTCACTTGCTTTAAGGAAGAGAAGAAAAACAAATGCTGAAATAATATTTATTAATATATAGCTATATACCAAACATTGGACAAATTCTTTTATATACACTACCATAAATATTCCTCTAAATAATTGTATAGGCAAAAGCAAAACAGTTTAGAACTGGTAAAATATACTTAAACACATATGATAGAACAAATATATTTTCTTTTAATATAAATAAAGTTCACAAATGAGTCTTAAAAATGGCAACACAAATGAAGATTTGGCCAAAGAACCAATTTTAAATAAATAGCACAGTATTGGAATAGAATATAAAATATAAAATAAATATCCATGAGTCCATACTAATACAAATGAGTGATTGAGTGAAAAAACAAATGGGAGAACAGACAAATCCCCCATATGGAACAATTCCAAATGATTTATATAAAATCTACACTTGCTAAGTGGTAGGTCATAACTCTCCACTTTTTAGTGTGGTATGCACATAGTGGCTTCCTTCTGAAGAGTAGAGTATGGAAAGGGAAAGGGAGAAGAATAATTTCATAGTGGAAAAACTTGGCAAACTCCACCTCAGCCAGGTGATCAAGGTTAACATCAACAGTTCTGTGACATATTGTTATTATATACCTTTGATAATAATGTGATGATATGGAATTTTATTTTCCTTTGGTGATCTTTCTCCCCAAAATCCATAACCCCATTATATTTATGATAAAAATATCAAACAAACTCCATCAGATGGATAATGTCCCAAAAGTCTGAGTAGTCCTCCTCAGTACTGTCAAGGTCATGAAAAACAAGGAAAGTCTGAGAAACTGTCACTGTTTGGAGGTACCAAAGTCAACATGATTGTTAAATCTAATGTGGTATCCCAGATGGGATTCTAGAATACAAAAAAAGATGCTTCAGAGAACATAAGGAAATCTGAGTAAAATAGGGAATTTAGTTAATACCAATACATCATTATTGT
The DNA here is from genome assembly GCA_029593785.1 of Cabassous unicinctus. Taxonomy (NCBI): domain Eukaryota; kingdom Metazoa; phylum Chordata; class Mammalia; order Cingulata; family Chlamyphoridae; genus Cabassous; species Cabassous unicinctus. Next base: position 11,754 of record JAQZBX010043720.1, on the reverse strand, counting down.
TTAATTAGTTGTGAAAAATGTACCGTATTAATGTAAGATGATAATAGGGGAAACATAGAATGAAATATATGGGAACATCTGTACTATCTGTGCAACTTTTCTGTAAATCTAATATTATTCTTAAAGAAAACCTTTATTTAAAATTTATGAACCTGGAAATATATTTGTAATTAAAACAGTTTATCAACTACCTAATGAATATCAATCATGTAAAACATTGTGCTCTAAATCTTAGGATACATGTATATTTCTAAGACAAAATTTGTATGGAAGAAAATATTCACTCTAATTTTTGTCTTTAATTTTAGTAACATAAAAAAAGCAAAGTAGAAATTTACCTAGTACTTCAGTGTATAAGCTATGTGGCAGGTACCATAAAAGAAATTTGGCATGCTAACACTTAAACCTGCTCCACAACTATTTTAATCATTATTATTTCATTTATATGGCTAAGTAAAGTGTGATTCAGAGATATTAAGGAATTTGTCTTTATCAAATTGCTAGAGAGCAACAACGGTGGAATTGATCTCATTGTGTAAAACAAAATCCCCTGGCTTTATCATATGATTTATATATTTATTTTCATAGAATATTTTTAAAGTAATTTTGGTTTGAAGAAAAATTGTGCTAAAAGTAAAGAGATTCCTGATATTTCCTCTCCTCCTTTGTTTCTACTATTATTAACCTCTTGCATTAGTATGGTACAGTTTTTACAATTGTTGAATATATATTGCTACATCAATGTTAACTAAAGTCTATAGTTTACTTTATGGTTCACTATTTATGTTGTATAATTCTTTTCACTAATGCATAACGCCACTTATCCACCATTACAGTATCACACAGAATAATTCCTTTGCTTTAAAAATGCTCTGTGCTCTGCCTATTCACCCCCCCCCATTTCATTTTATATCATGTGATTTATAAGTATTATATACATAATCCTATATAAAAGATTTTGGATTATTAACATTTTTAAATATCAAGAAGTAGTGGTAGACAACTTTATGTTCAATTCTATAATATTATCCTTGCCTTTCAGTAAGCTATGGCCAAGTTAGGACCTATATGAAATGATATCTTAGTTTAGTAACAGGTAACAAGATGAAGAAAAAGAAAGAGGCATTCCAAAGGGAAGAAAGAGCAAGAATGCCCACAGCATCTAGCTTCCTTATAAATGCTCTCCTGATCCATGGATTCAAATATATCTCATCATACATCTTTGAATCTCTGCAACTTGAAGCACAGTCTGTGCCCTATCTCTTCTGGTAGATATTTGACATTGAGTCACATGATTTTTTTCCCTCTCTCTTCTTCATGAAAAATTTTAATTTGATTTTTGTTCTCTTCCTAGAAACAGGCAAACAAATTCACCATTCTGCCCTTACACAATGCATAGACTTCATCTGTAAAGGCTGGATCTACACTAACCTATAGCCAGCCCTAATGCCCAGGTCCCAGAACCAGTGGTTTTCTGGTAATGCCCCTCCTTTCATTTCTAATTAAGTTATTTGCATATTCTCTTTTTTCACTTTCATTCTGTTAATTTTATTGAACTATCAAAGAGCCAAATTTTACTTTCATTTTTCCCCTCTATTATTTATAATTCTCTATTTCATTTATCTCCACTCTAATCTTCTCACTTTATTTATTGATTTATTTTTTAATATATTTTTATTTATTTTTAAATGATACTTAGATTACATAAAATGTTACATAAAAAAATATAAGGGATTTCCATATCCCCAATCCCCATACCTCCCACTTTTTCCCACATTAGCAACTTCTTTCATTAGTGTGGTTCATTCATTGCAATTAATGAACACATTTTCAGAATTGCCACTAAGCATGGATTATACTTTACATTGTAGTTTAAACTCTCTCCTACTCAATTCTGTAGCTTATGGCAGGATATATAATGGCCTGTATCTGTCATTGCAATATCATTCAGGTCAATTCCAAGTCCTGAAAATGCCCCCATATTACACATCTTTTTTCCTCTCCCTTACTTCAGCACCTCCAGTGGCCACTGTCTCCACATCAATGATATAATTTCTTTCATTGCTAGAATCTCAATAATTCTATAGTAGAATAACAGTCTATTCCATATTTTAATCCCCAATCCTGAGGATTCTGGGATGGTGTTGCCCACTCCACCTCTAATTGAGAGGGGGCTTTGATCCCATATGGCTGATGGATGGCACTCTCTTGCTTGCAGTTGTAGACTCTCTCAGTTCCTTGGTGTGGTGGTTGTCCATCCTCACCTCCTTGTTAGTTGTCCTGTGTGAGAATAATGAACTGGTGAGTAGGTATTTCAACTCTGCTGAGGCTCAGGGCAAAAGGCACATGGACAGCCCAGAGATTCAAGAGTCTTAGATGTACACCTAACAACTCCAGTACCAACTCCAGTTCAAGTAAAAGGGTCAGAAGAGGCATGTGTAGAGAAGTCACATCTGAGTCCAGCTGTGTCACAGTCAGGAGCACAAACACCAAATTAGGGCCCACTGGCAAGTCACAAAACTCTGGAACGGTCATAACAATAGGACCTGGGTGTTTCCAGAGCCCTCAGTAGCCACAATATTTGGGGAAGTATCTACTTTGGCTGTATATGAGATCCTGCTGAGATGTACTAAGCATTACTTCTCTGATTACCTCCCTACTCACTTTGAAGTCTCTTAGCCATATAAACTCATTTGTCTTTACGTTTTCCCCCTTTTATTCAAGGTCTTTTTCCAGTTGAATTACAAGCCATTGCTGGTTAGTAATCCCTCTGGACCAAGGAAGCTCATCCATGGGAATTATGTCCCATGCTGTGGGGAAGGCAATATATTTATATGCTGAGTTTGGCTTAGAGAGAGGCCACATTTGAGCAACATGGAGCTCTCAGGAGATAAGTCTTAGGCACCCTACAACATTAGGATAAGTTGGAAATTCAAGAACCAAAGGTTCATAAGAATAGTCATCAATATCAAAGTCCCATTAATGGACCATCCTTCTTACTAGTCATTGCATCTGTACTTGGAAGATTGTTGCTGTTCCATTAGAGAATGTTGCAGAGCTCCCCAGGATGGGAATTCAATAATATTTTGGTTGTTATGTGAATCTCTACCCATGGTGACAATGCCCCATGAACATCTGAACATAGTTATATACCTTATATATATGCACAGGTGAACTTCCTCCCATGTATGCCCAAAGACTGATACCCCATACCAATGATCCTCCCCTGCCATAGTTGTAACACTTCTGTGACCCAAAACTTCTTAAAAAATGGAGAAAAGGATATTGCCAAATTTGATTATTAGGAAAATGAGATAATAATGATAGCTTTAAATATAAGAAATAAAATAGATAATTATTTAGAAAAACTAAAATTAAAATAAAGAAGAAAATTGGGGAATTAAAAATGAAAAATGTTAAAATTTTTTTTTTGGCATTTTGCCTTTCATCATTGTAATATCTGTTGTCCTTAATGTACAGTGGCATTGTCTTCCATTTCTCCCCCAGTGTCTTATTTTTTTTTTCATTTTGTCTTCAAAGAAGTTTTTGGTCATAGTAAAGTTACATACAGAATATAGGGGACTCCCATATACCCAACATCCTCCCCCTTTTCCTCCTACCCTATTAATAACCTTTTTGCATGTGGATGGTTCATTCATTAAAACTGATGTACAAATATTGAAACATAGCTACTAACCATGGTTAATGGTTTATATTATGGTTTACATTTTAGACCATACACTTTTAAAATATTTGATGAAATTTAACATGGTTTGTATCCATGATTGCAAGATCTTGCAGAGCTCTTCCATTGTCCCCTAAATGCCCCCTGTTCCATCTATTCTATTCCTCCCTCCCCCTCCCCTTGGGTCCTACAGGGACCATCAGGCTTCATTCCTTGAAGAACAAGATTCATATATGCTTGCTATAAAACTGAGGACTTGTTTGTCCTCCCCTTTAAGGAATCACCCATGGTCTCAAAACACACACACACCCCCATTTGAGTACATATTTGGCCTTCACAGTATGGGAGTCCAACTACTTCCCACTAATAATGTGGGTCACCTCCCACTGATATAACACACTATGAAAAAGCGATCACTCACACATTCTCTAGAATGCTGGCCCAGGTGCACCCTGTCACAAATGCCCCCCCATCCAACACTCTAAGCCAGTAAGCCTTCCTTGTTGTATTGCCAAAAGAGTTTTCTCAAAATTACAGTTTGACCCTCCAATCCCCAGGATTCACATTCTCCCTACCCCAACCATCCCCCCACTTCCATGGACTGGCCATCCCATCTTCCCCAGTCTACACCCCTGTCAAGCTTGCAACCCCCAACCCAATAGTATCACTACACCCCTTTCATATCCCTTCACTGCACAACTACTCACTTCCACCTTATCATAGATTTCACCCATATGGGTGTTGGCTCACAAACTTCTTCTCCCTCTCTATTTCCTGTAAAACTACCTCCCAGACTCTAGCTCTCTGAATCAGCTATATTTGCTTAATTCATATGAGAGGTCATGTAATATTGGTCCTTCAATGCCTACCTTGATTCATTCAACATAAAGTCCTCAAGATTCATTTGTGTTATCCCTTGTGTTAATACTGTATTCATTCTTAGAGCTGAGTAATATTACATTTTATGTATATACCACATTTTGTTTATTCATTCATATGTTGATGAGCAATTGGATTGATTCCAACTTTTGGCAATAGTGAATATTGCTGCTATGAACATTGGTGTGCATATATCTGTTTGTGTTCTTGCTTTCAGTTCTTCTGGGTATATACACAGTAGTGGATTGCTGGGTCATATGGCAGATCTATAGTTAGTGTTTTAAGGAGCCACCAAACTGTCCACCACAATGGCTGCACCATTCTACATTCCCACCAACAGTGGATGGGGTTCTCTTTTCTCCAAATCATCTCCAACACTTGTAGTCCTCTGTTTTTCCAATGGCTGGCATTCTAATGGGTGTAACATGGTATCTCATTGTAGTTTTGATTTACATTTCCCTAATAACTAGTGATGGTGAGCATCTTTTCATGTGCTTTATACTTGCATGTACATTATACTTTCATGCCAGTTAACATTTTGATATTTTGTAAAAAATTGAGATTAGAAGTAGTTTACAGAAAATTAAAAACATATAATATTGAGCTTTATTTGATTATCATAGATTTGACTGAAATATGAATGATGATATCTTAAGTAAATTAGGTAATGAAAAATTCCATATGATAGACCAGAATTTGGCTTAAATTGTGAAGGAAATGTGGTCCTTTCACTGCCTTAAAGTGTTATAGAGACAAAGATTTAATGGGCCTGGTGGCTTTTAATATTTCTGTTATAATGTTTATTACATCATATATATTCAGAACATGGAAGGACAGGATGAGAAAATTAGTAGTGCATATCCATTTCCAATAGACCTTCATTTGATGAATAGATACACAACACTGTGTTGGAGAAGAAATTCTATATCTAAGTTTATCTTGATATATAAATAGGAGAAATAAATTAATTTACCATCATAGTAAACAGGGAATAGTCCAAGGGAAATTATGTTTTAAAATATGTTTCATTTAACATCATTTTTGCATATATAATTTCATATTGTGTAAGAGAAAAGTAGCAAAAACAATTATGTGTTGTATTAAAATATATAACACCATGGTACATGTATAAAACACATAATTTGTAGATATTGGGAAGAGTAGATTTCTGGATAAGATTTCCTAGGGGAGCCAGAAAGAAACTTAAGGAAATATTTTTATCATCAATACATACAAATAAACATGTTCTACATGAGAATGAATAGAAATGATAAACTATGGACAATGGTGAAACATTAACAAAGGACTTATACAAAATAAACCTCAATATTATCTGAAAACAAATGCTCCAGAAGTTTATTAACAATTTTAACAGCAGTATAAAATGAAAGAGATAGAAAGGGAAAGTAAATCATCTGAGAAACAAATCATAGCAGAATTATATTAGAGAGGAATTGTATATTTTATCATTTGGGCAAATTATTAATAAAGAAATAAATATTGTGCTGCATTGGGCCATTTCACTATCATATCAAGTGTTAGAAACAATGTAGCAATGGCCATGTGTTTTGAGAGCATAAGTTTGAGATAAATATTTTTCTTACTCCAATTGTACTTTATCTATTCAGGAAAGAAAAGATACCTTCACATTTGTTTGGTTTGTTAATATGTCATATCCATACGCTCTTTCTGACAAAATTTACACTTTTACTTATTTATTTAAAAAGGTTCTTAACACTGTGATGAATCAATAAAATATTACCAATAAGCAGGTAAATGAATGATGAATTTTGTCTGCATTCTCAAAAACTGTAGGTAATAACACTGGGAAATTACAGTTACATTGAACCAAGATTATGTAGGACTTGATTTAGTTGAAATTATTTAATGCTGACTTTGCCCAAATCAACAAACTTCCATGTGCCATATTTTGCACTCATAATATCAAAATGAGAAGAAAAGTTACCAACATCGTTTAAATATGAGATGATAAATACAATTTGCATGTGAAACATAATTAATTAGTGGATAAGGTACATGGGTATTTATTATTTAGAGCATTAAAAGTGTATAGCAAAAGTAATACAACTACTTCCATTTTTATATAGCTTGGTACCAATGGTGATTTCTTGTAAAAGAAATCTACAGAGATGACACCATGTTATTTAGGGAAACATAAATCATAATAATTCTCTCAAAGTATAAAAATTGTGCCATATCTATATAACACAAGCACTTGAACTGAGTAAAGCACATTCAATTTCCATTCAGAGCTGCCCAAATTATCTTCATACTCAACCTATCCAAAAATGTTTCATGAATAATCTTAGGCAGATTTTTTACTAATGTCTAACAGCAGCCTTTACACAAAACAGGTTCTTCTTAAACTGTTATTGCTCCTCTTGTGTTTCTGTTCTTATTAACTAAAAATCCATTCCTCATTTTTAGCTAATACCTTACTACATTTACATTGCTAAGAATTTCCTAATGAAAGCAAGACCAAGGATGCCTTTAGTAACCCTTATAAGTGACAGTATGAATAAGAAAAATAAATTATTTGATGAATCATTGATCCCATTGTACATTTGGCCTAGGATTTTATTAAGTTCCTGTATCACATCACCAAATAAATTATATTTTTCTCTGGCCAGATAGTGTCCATTAAGAAAGCAATGTACAAGGTAAAATGCTTTAACAATATTTAATAAAACTATGGGATTGTGATATGAAGTAATAAAAAAAGTTAGGTTGTTAATATGAGTGAAAATACAAGATCAAAAAGAAGTACAAAATATTTTAAAATGTGAGTGTAATTATCACTATAAATAGATAAAAGCAGTTGCATTTTCTGCCTTTTTGAAGATTTAGTGATCCCATAATGACTAAAAGAAGACTTTGGGAAAAAATGAAAACCCAATTTTTTTTTTTATAAATATGTATACATAAGATATGTTAGATAGGGGGATAGTACATTTTATATACAACTTTAAAATGGGCATTTTTAAAAAGAAGCCAGAATAGAAAGGCATAGTTGATTTTTTTTTTTCAATTGGGAGAGTGGTGGGAAACCATGGAAGCAAATGTGCTTCTTATTGTTGTCAGTGTGAGGCACAAAGGAAGAGTCAGACAAATTGATGCATATGAAGCAGAGGGCTGCAGCTCGTTCAGGCAAAACAGCCCCGAGATCACTGTGACCCTTTCTTTTATTCAGCTTACAACAGTGCATAAATTCTCCCCCTATAACCTTGCTCTCCCACTGTGTTTCTCTTACTACAGCAAGAACACTGCCATCTTTGGCAGTCTACCAAGGGGCATAAGTATAAACATTGTTTCTAGCCCTAAATGTCTTAGTCTATCTAATATCTCAGCTTGGTGCGTGAGAGCGTTACCTGTTTGTGAGTTCCCAGACAGTCTTTCTTGGGAATTCAGAGTGAATTCAGACAATAACATCTGTGTGGTGAGTTTATTTTGCTCTGTCTCCTCCCACTGATATCTGCAGTATTCAGTGTCCTTGGAGACATTTACTAATGCATCTCTGCCAGCAAGATGCTTTTTGAATGCTTAACCCTTTATGCTCTGACTCTCAGCATCTTCTCCAACATCTCCCCCTTTTTTGTTTTTTGTCCAGGGTGACTGTGCCTGTCTTAGGTTGCCCTCCTCTGAAGGTCTTACCCATCTTTGGCCACCAGCCAAGCTGCCATGGACAGGGGTTCAAGAGTCAAGGGTTTTAAGCAGAATCAAGTTGTTGGCATGGCTGGTCTTATAAGCCCTATTAATGTGGGACAGCAGGGCTACACGAATGCCTCCTTATACAGTTAAGAGTAGCAAAACACCAATGATCACCAAACTGAAGTTACTAGAGAAGAAATGATTTAAAATGTACATTAATTTGGTCCAAGTGTAAACGTTTGGGCTAAGAAATTGATTAAATTGGTCAGACAAACCTGCAGGGTTTTCTAATAGATTTTTCATTTTCCTTCTTAAAACTTATTTCAGTGCTACTCAAGGAAGCATTTACAAATCCAGTTTCCCTGAGAATATCTAAAGCGTGGCTAGCCTCTAGTTCTTACTTTAGGCCCTGTATCTTGCCCGAGACTTTTTTGTACAATTACTCAATCTCGCTGACTGAATGTATCTTGCTTGCACTGGCTCAACATATCTTGTCCGAGATATCTTGTGCTATATTTAGTCTCGAAGACTCATCTCGCAGGCTCAACAGGATTTTGTGCGATACTTAATCTCGCAGACTCAACGTATCTTGCTCGCACTAGCTCAACGTATCTTGTCTGAGATGTCTTATATTTAGTCTCTGCTTTAGTCTCTGCTTCCTTCAGGTGTGGTAATGGGGAGAGACACCCAATTTTTCCCACCCTGAAGGCCACCATAAAACTTTGGCGGGACATCCTGCCAGTCGGAGAAGGGTTTCGAGGGTCTCTCCTCATTACCAAGATCCCGGGATCCTGGATGAACCCACAATTGAGTGAGATCACTTATTTAATTTGAAGACAGAGTTGGACTAGAGGTAACAGTAATTATCTACATATGCTCGACTATGTTTAGTTCTAAGAATATGCTCCTGTTTTTCTGGTTCAATCTAATTTTTTCTGGCTCCTTGTTTCTTCCTTCATTTCCCCCTTATTTTTAAATTGTAATAGCATAATGTGCGTAGTAGCAGATTGCTGGTGCATTAATTGGTTAAGTTGTCATGATCTTCTGCAGAGTCAACAATATAGAAAACACAATATTAAGACAATTATACATATGAACATAACAGATCCTGACAGACTATGTAACCATTGTGTAGGATGCAACTGTTCTAACCCATTCATGAGCCCTTTCAAAATATGTTCTCCAGTTATAACTTGTAATTGTTTTTCAAATGTTTGATGAATCTTTTGTTGCGAGTATAGAATTTCCTTAGTTAAATTATCATGATTTAAAAGATGTTTTTTCACAGTCCCAAGGAAACTCAGTTGCATTGTAAAGCACAGGAGTAGTACAATAAGATGTTTGGTTCCAATCACATTTCATTTTCATTTGTAATTTCATAGCTTGAATCTGATCTCCTAACAAAATAACAGTTTGTCTTAAATCTGCTAATTCCTCATGTATTTCTGAATTTATTTGTTTTTGAGTTCCCCATAATTGTTCTGAATTTTGTTGCCATGTTCACACAAAGTCAGCAGTTTGAACTCCTTGTTGAAGGGCTATACCTAAAGTAGCCACTGTTGCTGTTATGTCTATAATACCCATAATTACAGCTATTAGCATTCCAACAAATCTTCTTGCCCTTTTCAGCAATCTTTTGGAGATAGAAGTCAATATCCCCATAACTGGGATTTCCTGCCATTCTTAATTCATCTGTACAGGCAACCACACTCCAATTCTTGCTCTTAAGATGTAAAGACAAGAGGTATTTGGGAAACTAATAGAATTGTTAGTATAGGTATATAAAGAGCATTTGTTTCGACATTCTATTGCCCCATTACTATTGTTCTAAATAATATTACCCAATAACAGAACATAAGGAAGACGCACACAAGCCCTAACCCATTTAGTATTATTACGAGTAAGGGTAAAGGTATAATTAGTACTTATATTAGAAATGCGGCCCCACCAAGAACTAACAGTGCAGAAGGCTGAGGCTAATTTCCACAGATGTGACTGAGGGGGATGACCCACCCTGAAAGGATTAGGCTGTGTAAAGCCTCCCCCATGCCAGGTAATGGAATTATTTGCATGTGTACTTATGCTTTGGCTCTCCTTATGCCATTTCAAATCAAACAGCTGGCCCTTTTCATGAGCAGAGCCTACAGGACTCCAATCATTTCATGGTTCTGAGCCATGACACACAGCCCATGGAAATACAGGACTGTTAGCGTACACCTAAGGAATCTGGCACATAGGAATCCCCACAGGAATAGGAATTTTATTCTGAGAAATATTGCCTTTAAATCCTTGTGCGGCAAGTGCATATTTGGAATGGTGATTATGGGTACCATTTTTTTCCAATATTTAATCATAATTGATAATGCATTTTCAAACAAAGATCTTCCTCTCCAAAACATATGGGCATGCCTTCCACTCCTGTAGAGTAATTATTAATCAAATTTCTTTTCCTCCTCAGGCTTTTAGAGGAAAGCGACAATCAATGGGCCCAGAAAAATGAAAAGACTAATTAACATAAATAGGGTAGGATTTGTTCCCCCAAGTCAACAATTTTAAAAGAGGTGAATTAATAATATAAGACCAATATGTATAATTATGTGAAGGTGCACTACTTACTGCTGTGATTGTCAATGCAAGCATAGCAAGGAATAACTGTGTTAGAGTGACATTCTGCCTTTTAGAAGTTACTGTCTTTTCTGCTTTTTGTGTTAGTTTCTTCGGCTTGTTTATGTTTAGGTTTCAGACCTCTGGATGGGACCCAAAGCTGGTCTCCTTTATCTATAATGATAAGAGCAAAACCTCGACCCTATATCCTAACCTAACTTTTGCCTTTTTCCAATGATTATTATCTTTATGCTTTTAGTAAACTAATTTTCTAATACACTAATATATTTGGCTTATTGTTGGCTAGAGTTTTGGATACATATAAAATAAATGTTATTATATATATTTAGTTTAATAAGCTTATACTGACAATTAGGGTGAGAAACATAAATAACATAACTAATTAAAAGATTAAGTTAATATTGAACAATGTTACAGAATGACAGATAAATAGAGCAGTTTTATATATATACTTACCAATATTTAGCTTTTAGATTGGAAATGTTGAATTGTTGAAGTAGCAACTGACACTAGAGTTTTGGTTGACTGTGCTTAGGATTAACAAATTTGATAGTATAGATGCCAACCTGTGAGTATTTTGCTAATTCCTCAGGAAGGGGCCAGCCTCCCCAGGAAGGAACATAACACTTTTTGGGCTGTACATTTTAAGGTTTATGCATCAGTCCTTGGGAGAGTGGCCAGCTCCCCCAGGGAGGAATACAATACCCATTGAAATGCACTTTATCTTTTTTAATTTGCTACAAAACATCTTTGATGTCCTTACTATTTTAATTTTTAATATGCTTCCTGAAATATGAAAAGTGTTAACTAGTAAGGCATTGGTTTGTTGATTAACAAAGTTTTTTGTATGATGCTTTACTTTTAGGCTTTAGTAATACTTACTAAACTTTGTCTTA
>JAQZBX010043719.1:0-21579 GCA_029593785.1 Cabassous unicinctus | reverse complement strand
ACTGGACCTTCACTAGCACTGAGTGCACTGGACCTTCACTAGCACTGAGTGCACTGGACTTTCACTAGCAGAGTACACTGGACCTCATCAGGACTGAGTGCACTGGACCTTCATTAGCACTGAGTGCACTGGACCTCGTCAGGACTGAGTGCACCGGACCTTCACTAGCACTGAGTGCACCGGACCTTCACTAGCACTGAGTGCACTGGACCTCGTCAGGACTGAGTGCACTGGACCTCGTCAGGACTGAGTGCACCGGACCTTCACTAGCACTGAGTGCACTGGACCTTCACTAGCACTGAGTGCACTGGACCTTCACTAGCACTGAGTGCACTGGACCTCTCTACGACTGCTCTTGGTCCAGATGGAGATCTTACGGCTAATGGAGATCACCAGGACAACACTCAGCCGGTGACCCTATCCAAAATCTTAATGGGTATACGGGCTTGGCCCGACGGCCTGTCAATTTCTAGATAGCATAAAATGAAGAGAGCAAATTTAAGGGACAGAATCAGAGTCCACAGCTCCACTGAGACACGAAAGGATGGGTGGATTATGGAAAATCTAAACACAGTCAAGCGAATGGGCCAGGAAAGGTGCATGGCTGCAGAACTCTATTTCTCTGTCAAAGAGGCAGCCCTCGAGTCCGTGTCGATCCATAGCCTGGCCAGGGCTGCCGGGGCCAAGAGGCCACTCTGAAGTGACTTCCGCAATCTGCGCACTCGCTCCTGTAGAGCTCCCACAAGAACTGGCAGCGCCAGTGGGCCTGCCACCCGGCGGCCCCACCTGGGCCCGGGATCCGGGTCAGCCTTGACACGTGCAACTGTTCTGCTGACTCTCTCGCCAGGGCGTCGTCTCCCACTTCCAGCCTAATGAAGGCTCCCACGCAGCTGTTCACAAGCCAGCAGCTTGGCTCAACTGCTTCAGGGAAATGAATTACGTGGCTCCCCAGACACATGTAAATAAAATGAAGAATTTTCAAATTCACAGTTGCTGCCTTCAAATTCTTTCTCCCCGCTCAGAAAGGATTAAAAGGGCTTCAAAGCAGCCTGGGTTCCAATTAAACCACTGTGGCCACCCCAGGGATGCTAGAACATTCCTCTGATTAACAAGATGCGCTCTTTGAACTGTTTCAGCTTTAAAAAAAAAAGCTCCAAGAACCTTTCAAACAAACGCAGTAATTCTCTCTCCCTGTTCACTAGCTCTTCTGGAAAAGCTGGTCACATCAAACATTCAAAATGAAGGCTAGACAAGCGCCTCAAACACAGCTTCAGCAAGGAGCTCGGGAAAGGAGCAGCGGAGAGCACGGAGCGCCGCTGGCGCCATCAGGCCAGGCCGCCGGGGCGAGGGCGGCACCGGCCCCCGGCTTATGTGCGGGGCACGTCCAGACTGAAAATGAGGCCACGATGCCCAGGGCTGCCAAGGCATATCTGGCAGGGAGCAGAGGGGCCTCCCGCCAGACCCCCACCTTGCCCAGTGAGCCCAGTGGACACCAGGGAAGAGGACGTCAGAGAAAGGGGCCCCAACGCCAAGCACGCGTAGTCCCCGGCCTGGGGCTGCCGGGAGACCGCGATGGAGCGGGAAAGCCGTGTATCCTCACTCATGCCCGCGAGAGGGCCCACGAGCGCCGACCATGGAGCAGCCTGCTGTGCACTGGCTGCGTCCAGAGAGTGGAAACGGAAGGCGGAACGGGAAGGCCAGCATGGGCGGCTCACGCCAGGCAGCAGCTGTCATGCCGAGAGTGGGCACGTCAGCGGATTCGGGAATGTCAAATGCTATTCCCCGCCAGTTTACCTTGTAATTTCAGAGATGCGGACAATCAGTTCTGACTGTTCACTCCCGGCAGTGACTTTGGAGGCTCCTCCCTGGAGATTCTCCATCAGTCTCAGGGATAGGAAAAGAAACTGAAAGCACCTGGGCAGCTTACGGTCCACAGTGGCCTTTTAAGAATTAGGAGGACCCTCCTGTGATAAACATGCGATCCCCTCCCCACCCCCAGACCAACCTACCCTACGCACAAGGGTTTCTTTCAGGGGCACGGGAGAAGACTTCAGAGAAGAGAACAGTGAATTAAAAATCAAGTGAGCTGGCTTCTAGGGAAACCAGCAATGGCGACGTGCGAACAGACGACGCTGACGCAGACCGAGAAAGGTGCCATCGCTGGCGAGGCGCCCTGGAGAGCGTGCTGAGCGGAGAAGGGGAGAACAGCAGGCGCGTCGGGCCCCGAGCTCGCTGTGTGGCCCTGGGCACCTTGCTTCGCTGCCTGAACTTTGGTTTCTCCATCCTCAAATGGAGGGGGAGGACGAGAGGACCGACATGACCGCCTCCTGACCCAGGAACCCGTTCCCTGTGATTATGAGAACGATGTGAGAGAACCAGCCGTGGGGAAAGGGAAGGCAAGGCTCCGGGCGGGGGCACAGCAAGGGGGTCCCTGAGGCAGGGACCCTCGGCGGGTCCCAGGAGAACCAGGAAAGGGGGCAGCCCAGTTGGAGAGAGGCAGCAGGGCCTGCGCACACAGAGACAGCTCCTGCGGCCCTGGGAAGCCACGCCAAGGCCTGCGGGCTTTATTCTCAGGGCGACGCGCTACGGAGGGGCTTAAGCAGGAGAAGGACGTGGTCCGACTTGTTGACTGATTTTAAAAGTGTGTTTCAGAAAGAGATGTGTACCACTAATTCATCCTAGTATTACAAGGAAACCTAGAAACAACCTCGACACCCAGCAATAACCCCTAGACTGGACTACCACCAGCCACTTGAAGGATGCTGGGCAAGTAGATTCAAGAAAATATATTCAAGACTTGTGATACAGGGAGTAGGAAGGCAGCTCACAAAGCCACAAGTACACTAGGATACTGTTTTTTAAAAATACATCTATAGATGTTGAAAACCGGGAAAGATAAACAGGAGTCACATAAGTGTAGCTCTCGCCCAGCCTGTTGGGTTTCCTCCTTTTTATTAATTTCCATTTCCCTACTTTTCAAAAAACATTATTTGTGAAATTAAAGTAAGAAAATGGTTCCATAGCTACCTTGGTCAACTTTCTTAGGTCAAGAAAAAATAATATTTTGGTACATAAATTGTTATTTACATGGCAAAAAAATTTATTCACTAGTTCAACAAGGCAAAGAGCAAAAAAAAAACACTAAAACCAAGTCCAGATCCACAAAGGGGCTTCGCGTTTGTGTCGTCATCCGTGGCTTGGCCACAGCGGGTCCCAGCAACAGGAGCAGGCAGGGGCGCTGCACACACAGCTGCTGGAGCCGGCTGGGGGGGCTTGGCGCAGAGCAGGGCTCCCCGCGGTACTTCAGAACTCTCTGCTGGGATGCAGACAACCGGCCGTGGTGGGCAGAACTGCATACGGCCTCCACAGGACCCTTCTCCCTTGCTGCTGCGTTTCTGGTGGCTCCAGCTAGAGACTGGGGCAGGAAAAAGAACTGGGGGAACATTCTGAGAATCCCAATAGTCAACTAAGAGAAACAAGAGCTGCAGGAGCCGCTGAGCTTGAGCTCAGAACTCAAGGGCCCTGTGCTGCCCAGTCCCTGTTTACACCGACGCCTGGTGTGCTCAACAGCGCACCTCCGGGCTCAGCCAGGAGAACGGACAGGATGCAAACCAGCTCCTCGCCAGGAAGGGACAGGACACTCTGCACGGCGTGCAGACCCATGCGTGTGCCTGTATGCACACACACGCACACGCACAGGCCCACACATGCACAGGCACACGCGTGCAGACAGGCACAAGCACACACGTGCACGCACAGGCATGCATACACGCACACACAGGCCCACACGTGCAGACACGCACAGGCACACACGCACGCACAGGCGCACATGTGCAGACATGCACAGGCACACATGCAGACACGCACAGGCACACGTGCAGACACACACAGGCATGCATACACACACGCACAGGCACACACATGCACAGGCACACATACACGCACAGGCCCACACGTGCATGCACGGGCACACGGGCACGGGCACACATGCTCAGACATGCATGCACACACATGTCCACAGGCACACACACTGCAAAGACACTTAAAACTTCACAGCTGAAAGAGTACCTGGTGATGTGCAGAAGAGAAACATTTTGATACTCTTTGCCATTAAAAAAAACAGTAGACAAAGCCCAGACAGCACTGGAAGATGCTGGATTGACTCAAATGCAGGTTCAGCCACTCGGCCGCTTCCCTGAGCCCCGAAGAGTGCGCACCAGCGTCCTCACTCGGCTCTGGGCGGTGAGTGAGGTCCTGCAGCGCAGGGCAGGCCGCAGGCCCAGGAGGTGCCACTGACAAGCTAATTGCTATTCAGAGACGAGGTCGGTTATGAAGAGCACGGACAACAGCAGAGCCTTCTGGCACGCACAGTCCTGCAACAGTGGCCCTGACAACCAACCAGTCTTTCTCAAAACAAAACCAGAATGCTTTCTGCAAGGGACCTCTTCTTCCTGAAGAGACAGAAGCCAAATAGGCTGGCTCTAAGAGGAGGTGGGACGCCATTCTCACCTCCCCACCCCTAGGTCAGATCTGAAACTCAACCACTGAATCCCAGGTTCATCACCAGCACTCACAGCTGACGGGTCAGCATTCGCCATTCACAAAACGCCTGCTCACATGGGAGCCGCGCAGTGATCCAGCAGGACAGGGTTACAGTGGGGGAAACCGAGTCGCCACGAGCTGCGAGAGGGGCCGCTTCCTAACCGCGGAGGTATCTCTGAGGTCCCCAACACCAGGCACCTGGAGGCAGGGGACAGACAGCACACACCATCTCGTACTAAGTTCCCGCAGAGGCATTCCGGAAACACCTGACAGCTCACCCAGGGTCGTGGGCAAGAGACGGATGGAAGAGACCAGGAGGAATACGTAACCTCAGCCCCGTCCACCTGCCCCCAATGCCGCGAGGCCATGGTGGGCAGCAAGAGAGCGCCGTCCTCTCTTCCTGAGAGTGGTGGGCACAACGCAAACCCCAGCCGGGGGCTGTGGCTCCGAGGGGGCCAGCAGAGGAGGGAGGCGCTGCGGGTCCCAAGTAAAGCAGCCGCGTGAGGCCAGAGCGCCCAGCGGAGCAGGCGGGGACCCAGCCAGGCTGCGGCACCACCAGGCCTGCCCTGTCGCTCCAACGGCAGCTCCGGCCACGCTTGTGCGTGACTGCCCACAGACGAGCAAGCCAGGCCTCGAGAGAGCACTGACAGCGAATCCCATGCCTTCCCGGGAAACGCTGCCTCAGTGCTACCTGTGTCTCCACTGGGCAGCGCAGCCAAGGTCAGGGGCAGGGGCTCCACGGGAAGCCGCTTCCGCGCCTCAAGACACAGAAGTGAGAAGGGCTGCGCCAACACCCGCCCATGCCGAGCCTCAGGGGCCTTGTGAGCGCGCTTCCTCGATTCACTGCCAGCACCCTGCAAAGGCACGGCGGTGAGCAGAGACGGGGCAACTGGACTCGGCGTGGAAGTAACGAGAGGCAGCTAATTTCACCCTGGCAGGTGCTGTACTCGGCAGGCTCCGGTCCAGACGGACATGCCCACACCAGCTGCCCCACGGCAGTGGCCAGCCTGTGCCCACACGTCCTTCCACCACAGGACCCGGTGCCTCAACGTGCGCTCACACACAGCAGCGCCTGCAAGGGCAGCTCCCGCCCACCGAGAGCTCAGCAGGTCTGGCCGTTCCTCGCACCCCCCGGGATGGGGACGTCCACGTGTCAGCCTGGCTGGGTCATGGGTCCAGCTGTCTGGTCCAGCAAGCACCAGCCTGGTTAATACTGTGAGGGTATTTCGTGGACTTACATCACCAGTGAGTTGGCTGCATCTACTGACGACGTCCACAATCAACAGAGGAGATGTGGGAAGGCGGCTCTGACCAGGAGGCCTCGAGGGAGAAGTGGTGATTTCAGCAGTCAGAAGAGGGAGCCCCTCTCTCCTTGAGCCACCGGCTTCTCCTTCATCGGGGTCCCAGCGTGGGGCCTGCCTTAGGGAACTCGGACGTGCCCGTCCCAGGCTGCGGGAACCTGTTCCTCGACAACTCACAGAACGTCCAGGATCTGCCACCCTCCGTCCCACGGCGTGCTCCCTGGGGAGCCCGACTATTACTGCACTGCCTTCACCTCACCAGGTGATGGCGTCGCTGCTGTCCCCGAGGCACCGAGGCCACGCCACAAGGAAGCTGCAGAAGCAGACGTGGACTTCAGACTTGCGGCCGTCAGGCTCGGCCTCTCCGCTGGGTGGCCCTGGGCTCTGAGAGGCGCCCGCGGCCACAAGCAGGAGCATCCACCATGCTTTGGGGAAAAGGATTTCTCAGCCCAAAACCAGAGGCCCAGAGGGGCCACGAGAGAACACAGCCACCACCAGGCAGGACTGCTGGAGCTGCCACCACGGCACCTCACTTCCCAGCCACGGCCAGCAGAGCCGCCGCAGCCTCCACGGCGCCATCAGTGCTCGCTGCCACGGGACGGGACTCAGCTCACAACAGCTGAAACCCTGCTGCTGGCCAGGCCAGTGACGCCCAAGCCCACCCAGGCCTGTGTGGGGCACGTGGAGGTCCCATGAGTCAGACCTGTACGCGGCCGCCACGTCAGACAGACCAGGACTCGCATGGCATGACGTGTGCGCGCGGAATGCTCCAGAGCTGTGCAGGGCGCAGCCACGCTTAAGATACTGTGGGACAGGAGTGGGCACATGCCTCCAGAGGCGGCGGCAGCCAGCGCCAGCGTGCGCAGACCTTCTCAGCATCATCCCCTGCGCCCCCACGTGGAAGTCGTTTCCTGGAAGTCACCGGGACGGCACGTGGGCAGTCCAGCAGCTCTGCGAGCCTGTTGTGGAAACAGCCCGCCTTGCCTCCGGGACCTCCCACTGCACCCTGGCCCCGAGGCCAACGTTCACAATCCTAGAGCGCATTCTCTGGCGCCGAGCGCCACGGTTGAACAGCAGGCTTTGCCACTCCTTCCCGACGTCTAAGGTTTGGGGCCGAGGAGGCCCCGCCTCACAGCTGACACGACCGGGAGACCAGCCGCGCCTGCGCCAGGGCGAGACCAGGCCAGCTTCACGTCCACGTGACCAGCTCCACCCAAGCCTGGTAACTGCCCTCGTCTCCTCGCGGCTCACCTAGTGAGGGCCTCTGCACGAAGAAACCTTCCCGGGGCCTCCAGAGTGGTCTAGGACCCCCACCCCGGGGCACAGCTGTCAGCTCAGGGTCTCACTCTCTCTCATCACGAATATCCTATTCCTGTATCTAAAGTCCCTGCTTTCGTGGGCTACTCTTTTTTTTATTATTACTATTAATAGAAGACATCCCCTAGGAGCTTTTGGAGAAGGGTATGAGGGAGCTCATTTTTTAACACTGCAGATCTGCAAGTATCCATTCTCCCACTTGACTGCCAGTTTGACTGGGTCTAGAATTCAGGGTTGAAAGGCATCTTCTTCCAGCCTCCTGAAGCTGCTCCACTGCCTCCCGGCTGCAACGCGGCCGTCATGGAGTCTGAACTCGCTCTGACCCGACTGCAGAGTGCTGTGTCTTCATCCCTCTGGAAGCTTACAGGAGCACGACGGTGCCCTAAGACTCCAAAGCGTCTCAGGAATGTCCCGTGAGGGTGACACGCAGCTACTGGACTGGGCATCTGCAGGGCGCTTTCAGTCTAGAACAGCTTCCAGCTCAGGAAATCCACTTGACCTATTTTGTCATAACTTCCTTCCCTCCATTTCCACTGTTCTTTCTGTGACTCCTTTTCTTTGAATTGACCCACCTGAACTAATCCTGATTTTATGTTTCCCTTTATTTCCTCTGCTTGTCTCTGCTCCTTCTGGAAGAGCCTCACCTTCACCCAGCTCTTAGCTAATTTCTTTTCCGGACCTGCTTGTGTACTTCTAATTTTCTAAAGCACTTCATCTTCAAGTAATGTTTTTTTAATAGAATCCTTTTTTTATTTCAGGTTAAAATACCACCTTTTCTCTCTCAGAAATATTTACAAAAGGTTGTTTTTTTGAAGTTTTACCCCTGCATGATTTCCATTAACTCTCGAGTCACTTTTTCTGTCTGATTTGGTCTGTATCTTTTAGGTTGAATATCTAGTAAGCTCTGAGTGAATAAACGGGACTTGTCAACTAGAAGCTTCAGTGCAGCCAAGAGCTGGGAAACCTTCAGTTTCAGCATCTGCAGCTCCTTCTTCTGGACACGGGCGGTGTCCCCACACAGGGCCCTTCCCTTCTCCTGGATGACGGCCTGGCTGCCAAGAGCCTGCGAGTCCCGTAGGCTGAGCGCGCCAGAACGCACAGATCAGGGATGCGTGGTTGCAAAAGCTGCCTCGGGAGTGCGGGGTGCCCACCGGCCGGAGGAAGTCAGAGCTGTCTGCTGCTGCTGAACACGCTTCCAGGCCTGGCAGGGGGAGGGGATCTGCAGCCTCGACAGCTCTCTCAGCCAACTCTCCACTAATTCTGATCTAGCCTCGTCCACTGCCATTTTTAAGGTATATGAAAACAAAATTGCTGTGTTTTTGAAAACCCTGTGGCATAAATCAAGTTGTTCCTGTGTTTTCACCTCTCCTAAATTAGCATTCCGTTTTCTCAAGTGTGCTGAGCCCGTCACCAACTTGCCAATCTACTTTCCACCTTCCAAAAAACAAACATTTCCTTTGCCATTCTCCCTGTTCACATACACTTTTGCCTTTTAAAAAATCCCATCACAAATTTTTATGAGGTGTCAGGAGAAATAAAGAGGAGATGTGTGTACTCAAGCCACCATCTTACCTGGTAATACTCTGTATCCCCAAAATCATTCCCTGTATTCCCAGATTTGTCTTGGACAATCTTAGCCACGTTCCTCTGGCTTGTTTACCAAGCACCCAAATAACGGCCCACGCTGGCCCTGACAACGCTTACGAATTCCCACCAAAAGCGGCACGGAGCACGGACTCGCCCAGCCTCGACTCTACAGCGCTTGCCGCGCTCCACAGTCACCTGGAAAGCATGCATGCAAAATAAGCCCAAAGGAAGCTAAAGGAAGGAAAAAAAGATAGATTAAAAATTAATGACATAGGAAAAGCATACAACAGAATCAGCAAAGTAGAAAACTAGTTATTTGAAAAGTCTAATAAAATTGATAAACATCTAGAGACATTACGATAAAACAGAGTAGGCACAAACAACAATATCAGAAAAAGAAAGAGGACTGTCACTACAGATCCTGCACACGTTATAAATTTTGAAAATTTAAATGTAAGAAGTCTAAGGATGTAAGAGACACTGTTAAGTGTAATTACTTTTGTCTAGAGGGCTGGGAGTTGGGCTAAGAAAATCTCCCCTTCCTGTTAACACCTTCCAACAATGTTTGAAAAGATTTTAACCACCAAAATGTATTATATGTCAAACACAGAAGGAGATCCCATGCACGATGATCTGCGAACTACCTTCACGCTCTTCTTTACCCTGAGAAACAGGCTCTCTTCCACAAACCCTCCGCATCTGAAAAATCAGCATCTATGAAAAACCCGGAGCTAAAGCCGTACTTACGAGTAAAATACCAAGCAGCTTTCTCCCTAGGATCATGAAGAACAAGCTGTTTGCTATCACAACTTCCATTCAACGTTGTACTGGAGGTACAGTAATGCGAGAAGAAAAAACAATAAGATGACAATTCCCTCCAAAATGGTCTATAAATTCAACACGAAACCAATAAAAATCAGAGCAGAGATTTTTGTAGATACTGACATCCTGTTTCTGAAATGTGTGTAGAAAAGCGAACATTCTCTAACAGCTAAACAATCTTGCAGTGCCACATTTCAAGACTGACCACAGAGCTGTGGCCATCAAGAAAGCGTGTCTCTGGCACGACGGCAAATGTACAGAACAATGGAGCGGAACTGAACGCCTAGAAGTAAACCCACACGTCTGCGGACCACTGGTGCTCAGCAAGGGGCCAAGACCACCAAATGGGGAAAAAGCCTTTTCAACATACGGGGCTAGGACAACTGGAGCCCCTCACGCAGGAGAATGAAGCTGGATCGTTCCCTCACAACATAAAAATAAATAATGCAAAAGGGATCAACACCCAAAAGTTAAGACCATAAAACTCTTAGAAGAAAATGCAGGTAAAGCTTCATGACCTTGGATTTGGCAAAGGATTCTGAAAGACCACAAGGATGAGCAAGAAAAGAAAGAATAAACTGGACATCAACGCTTTACTTCTGGAGGTGACGGATGCTCCCGCCCTCCTGACTGTGGTGTGGGCCCAGGCATGTGTTCCTGCTAGAACTTAGTCTATGCTTGAAACGTGCACAGGTTATCTGCTATACGCCAACAAAGCTGCTTGTAAAAACAGTGTTATACATAACATCAAGGATATAATGCGAACATCTCGCTGTCCTGATTTTGTGATAATCAGGGTAGGCTAAACATTCACTATATTAGAAACCATGCATGTGTCTCCAGACCTAGTTTTTCTCCCTAGGTCTGGTTTATAAAATGCTGGTAATAAACCAAGCCTGATTTATTATATGACCACCCTGCATGGGAAAAGACTGTAACTCTAGGTATCTTTGGTCAACCTTAAGAGATACAGCAGGGGGATGGGTGTGGCTCAAATGGTTGGGCATCCGTCTCCCATATGGAGGGACCTGGGTTCAATCCCCGGGACCTCCCAGTAAAAAGAAAAAAAAGAGAAATATAGAAGGCGTGTGGGCCACCAGGCCCTGTGCACGGGTGCGCAGCCAGACCCTGCGAGCCACGTAGCAAGATGATGACGTAACAGGAGACTGACACAACAGAGAGCCGAGACGAGATGTGCTGAAAAACCAGGAACTGAGGTGGCGCAGGCGGTAGGACGCCTCTCTCCCACATCGGAGGTTCTGAGGATTGAATCCCAGTGAAGACAGGAGGAGAAGGATGAGAAGAGAGGGCAGGAAACAGACACAGAGAGTTGCCCAGCGAATGGACACAAAAATGGGGGGGGGGCGTAAAAATGGATAAAAGTAAATAAATCCTTAAAAAAAATGTATAGGGAATAAGATACAGACTACAGTCAGTATAGTTAGTAGTAAAACTTTGACGATGCTCTTTCATAATTTGTTAACAAATGTTTCACAACAATGCGAAGTATTTTGTGGTGTGGTGATGTGTGGGAGCCCTTTATGATGTTATGCATGTTTGTTTTGTAAGTTCACAATGTTTACTGAACACTTATTGTTTATGTATGTTCATGTATGGATGTTATACTTCAATAAATTGCTTGGGAAAAAAAAAAGAATATAAAGGAAAATTTCAACACAATGAAAAAAGGAACCAAAGACATAAAGACTCAAAGGGATAAAAGGTACAGTATCTTTAATGAAAAACACGTGGCTGTAATTAATAGCGGATTAGACACTGCAGAATGAAAGATTAGAGAATCTGACACTATCAAAAAGGAACCATACAGTGAAAAGAGATTGAAAAGACAGCCTCTGCAATCTGTGGGACAATATGAGGTGCTCTAACGCATGCGTACTTACAATTATGTGTACCTGGTGTCCCGAAGTAGGGCAGACGGTGGGGAGACAGGGGAAAAAGTATAATAAAAATGGCCAACATTTACCAAATTGATGAAAATTACACACTCACAAATTCAAGAAGCTCAATAAACAACTCAGAAAAACATGAAGAAACCACGCCAAGGCACTTCATAATCAAACTGCTGCATACCAATAACAGGAGAAAACCTTGAAAGCAGCCAGAGAAGGAAATGTTACATGCAAAGGGACAGACACCTCATCAGAAATGATGGAAAGCAGAGGACAACGAAACGACACCGCTACAGAACTGAAAGCCAAAAGCAACCAACCAAGCGTTATATCCTTCAGACAAGAAGGTGGCATCAAGACTTTTGAGACAAGCAGAACTGAGACAGATCGTCGCCTTCAAACCTTTCCTTCAAAAAATATTAAAGGACCCTCCAAAGGCACGAGGACAACGGTGCTGGATGGAAATGCGGAACCCAAAAGGAGGAGGACTGGAAATGGTGAAGACATGGGGTAATGACAGAGCCATCTTCTTCTCAGCTCTTGATTTCTTTAAAAGGATTGTTCTCTGTTCGTAACGACGTATTAGGGGAAGGATGA
This sequence comes from Cabassous unicinctus, assembly GCA_029593785.1. Classification (NCBI taxonomy): domain Eukaryota; kingdom Metazoa; phylum Chordata; class Mammalia; order Cingulata; family Chlamyphoridae; genus Cabassous; species Cabassous unicinctus. The sequence continues at coordinate 9,503 of JAQZBX010043719.1, read as the reverse complement.
CACAAGGAAAATTACATTGTGTGACAAACAGCACAGAAGGTGAGAGGGATAAACAGAAGTATTCTGTTGCAAGGCTCCTACACTCATGTGAAGTGGCATGTTATCTGAAGGTAGATTAGGGTAAATTTAAAATGTATTCTGCAAATTCTAGGAGAAAAGAAACCACTAAAAAAAGTAGCTAATAAACCCACATTGGGTAAAAATATATACTTCTTTTTAAGTCAAATACAAAACAAGACAGAAAAAAGGAATGGAGAACAGGTGGTACCAAGAAAACGAATTTCGATGTGCTAGACTGAAACCTAACCATATCAATAATCATGTTAAATGTAAATCACCTGAACAATCCACTCAAAAGGCAGAAACTGCAGGGCTGCAGACAAAGAAAGACCCAACTGCATGCCGTCTACAGGAAAATCAATTTAAATATAGGGCCACGGGGAGATTAGAGGCAAAGGACCAGAAAAAGACACACTTGGCAGACACGAGCGAAAAGGAAGCCGGAGTGTCCCTGCAACCATCTAGCAACGCAGACTTAAAAATACCCCTGACCGCGCACTCCGGATAAACTGTGTGCTTCACTAACATGCATCAATAAAACTGATCTGCTAAAAAAAAAAGAGATACTGCTAGGGACAGAGAAGAGCATGTCAGAGTGATAACGGGGCCACCGCAGCACAGATGATGACCCTTAAGAGCAGAGGTTAGCAGTACATGCAGGGCGGACAGAACTCAAAGGAGAAAGAGAAAACCCACAGTTGAAGACGGAGGCGTCAAGACCCGCCTCAGTAACTCACGGACGCACAGAGCCCACCAGTAGGCACGCGGGTGCTGAGCCTCCGCCACCCGCCGCCCAGCACGCTTGGCATTTAGGGCGCACTGCACCAATCAGCGGATGCGCGGCCTTTTCAAGGTGCTCGGAGCAGTCGTCAAAGCAGGCCAAGGTCTAGGCAAAAAAACAAGCCTCATCAAATTCAAGAGACTGGAATCACAGAAAGTACGTTCTCCAGCCACAACGAATTCAGCTAGAAACCAATAACAGAAAGAGAGTGCAAAATTCCCAAGCATGTGGAAATTAACACATTTCTAAACAACGACTCAAGGTATACCAAAAATGAAATTAGGAAAGATTTTAAGAGAATGAAAATAGAAACATAAACTATAAAACGTTGTGGGCAGTGGATGTAGCTCAAGTGGTTGAGCGCCTGCTTCCCATGCTCAAACCCCGGTACCGCCTACAAAACAAAAGCTTGAAACATCATGTGCTTATATTTAAAAGGAATAAGGTCTCCAAACAGTGAACTAAAACTAAACTTCCACCTTAAAGCCAAGAAAAAAGAAAAGGAGGGAAAAGTAGAGGGGAGGGTAAGAAGGAAGGAAATAACAAAAGGTCCTGAGTAGAAAGCAATAAAACAGAAAACCAGCAGAAGTAAAGGCTGGTACCTAGAGAACGACAATAAAGTGGAAACCCGAGCACAGCTGCGAAGACAACAGAGCAGAGCGGGCATCACCTTCCCCAAACCCTCAGGCTGCGGAAGGCACAACGGCCATCACCCTAAAGAAAGATGCTAATGTGGGAAAATATGGGAGATGTAGGAAGCGGGGCATATGGGAATCCCCTATATTTTTATGTAACATTTATGTAATCTAAATACCTTTTTAAAAAAATAAATAAATTTTAAAAAATAAATAAATAGATAAGTAAGTAAAAGAAGCTCCCACATCAAAAAAAAAAAAGAACTACTACAGGCCCAGATGGCTCCACTGGTGAATTCTACCAAACATTTAAGGAAGAAATAACATCTATTTCACACATACTTTTCAGGAAAATAGAAGACAGAACACTTCCCAACTCATATTTTATGAAGCCAAAATTACCCTGATGCCAAAACTAGACAAAGATATGACAGGCAAAGAAAACTACAAAGCAATACTCCAAGTAAACAAAGAAACAAAGATGCTTAACAAAATATTATCAAATCAAATTACTACCCCCGAGATGATGTCATGAACACATGCAGCCTGTCCCAGGAACGTCACATACGAGACGCCTCGGTAAGATTAATGCTGATTTCTCATCGGGAACCACAGAGACAAGAAAGCAGTGGGAAGAAACATTCAAGTGCTGAAGGCAAAAACCGCCGACCAGGACCCTACAGTTGGCAAAGCTCCCTCTCAGGCACGGGGGCGGGGGTAAGGCACTCCCAGATAAGCAAAGCTCAGGGGCTTCGCCGCCGCTGGCCCAGCCCTGCACCAGGTGCCAAGGGCACCAGGCCACTGAGCGAAGCCACGTGAAGGAAAAAGCGCTCCAGGAAAGAGGGGGGCACGGCAAGTACCGAAACCAGCACTATTTGTAACTCCACCTTCTACTTCCTATAGCATCTAAAAGGCAGACGCGTGACACGCGACGATACGTCGGTGGTTTTGGACTCATAAAGAATAAATACGTGACGTGCGACACGAACTGCGTAAAGGTGGGGGCGGAGGGGCGGAGGGGCATGGGCTCCGCACGCTGCTGAAGTGAGGGGATCAGAGCCAAGGAGACTGGTGCAGGTTTAGGAAGCGCAGTTAAGCCCCGGGTAACCAGAGAGAAAGCACCAGGGAAACGCAGACGAGAGAGAAGGCGGAGCAGAGCCGCCCGGGGCCCCGGCGGCGGGGAGTCCAGGCTCCAGGGGCGCAGGGCTCCTGTCTGGAGAAGGGAAAGCCCTAGGAACGGACCGCGAGGGTCCTGCAACACCGTCAATGTGATGAATCCCACCGAACGGGACGCTTGGGAGGGGCAGGGGTGGGAAGGCTTACGTGGTGTTTGTTTCCACAATTAATCAGGAAAGGGAAGGAGAAAGTGAAGAGACAGAAACAATTAAACCCAATGCCTGGTCCTGCCTGGGTGCTCACTGGCCCCCTAGTGTCCTGTAATTAAACCCAATACCTGGTCCTAGATGGGACCTAAGAATGGAGGAGAAAAGGCTCAGAAGGACTTACTGGGACATAAGAAAAAAATTTAAGTATAGAATGTGAGCTTTATATCAATGTTAAATTTCTTGAACTTGATAACTGCTCTTAAAGTGATTACATAAGTGAAAATCCTTGTTTGTAGGAAACATCAAGAGAGTATTATGTGTTCAAGGAGTACGATGTGTGCCACCTGCTGTACATTGTTCAGAAGATGGGCAGGTGGGTGGACGGATGGATGGATGGGTGGGTGGACAGACACATGTCTAGACAGATGGATGACTGATGACTGACAGAACAGTATGGCAAAGGTGGCAGTTAAAATTGGCGGCGTAGGTATCTGGGGGAGAGGGAGTTATGTCGGAGTTGTTTGTATGGGGATTTTATTATTTTTGCAAGTATCCTGTAAGTTTCAAATTATTTCTAAATAAAAAGTTAAAAAAAAACTAAGAAAATGAAAAGACAAACCATCTACTGAGAGAAAATATTCAGCATACAGCTGACAAAAAGACTTTTAATCACCAATATATGCAGAACTCTTAGAACTCAATAAGAAGACAAACAATCCCATTAAGAGTTTGCAAAGAGGGAAGCGGATGTGGCTCAAGCAACTGGGCTCCCGTCTACCATATGGGAGGTCCTGGGCTCGATTCCCGGGCCTCCCGGTGAAGGTGAGCTGGCCCGCGCAGCGACCTGGCCCGCACGGCGAGCTGGCGCAAGAAAAAGAGACAAAGAGGTGAGACAATGAGAGACACAACCAACCAGGGAGCTGGGGTGGCTCCAGTGATTGGGCGCCTCTCTCCCACACCGGAGGCCCAGGATCGGCTCCCGGTGCCTCCTAAAGAGAGGACGAGAGAAGACAAGCAGACACAGAGCGCACACAGCGAATGGACACAGAGCAGACAGCGAGCGCAAAACAACAAGGGGGTGGGGGTGGAATAAGCAAATGAAACAAGTCTTTTAGAAAAAAAGTCTGCAAAGACACTACACAGAAAAAATACGGATGTCAACTAAGTACACAAGGAGAGGCTCAGATCATCAGTCAGCAGGTAAATGGAAACGCAGCCTGAGAGGCCAGCAAACAGCCACTCAAAGGGTTAAAAGTCAAGACTGACGACAGGAAGGAGCCTCCAGGAGGCAGAACTGGGACTCGCCTTCCCGTGGAGAAGAGCTCAGCACTTCCTTAAAAAGTTAAAGTTCCCGGCAATCACCCCCCAAGTATTTCCCACAAGATATGAGAAAATATGTGCGAAGACTTGCACACAAATGTTCATAAACGCTTTATCTGTAAGAGCCAAAAACTGGATAAACCAATTATGGCATATCCCTTCAGCATGAAAAGGAAAAGGGGCGTAGATGTGGCTCGAGCAGGTGAGTGCCCACCTCCCACTTAGGAGGCCCTGACATCGGTTCCAGGTGCCTCCGGAAAAAAAAAAAAAAAAAACGAGCAAAACAAACGAAGAAACCACCTCAGGGGAGCCGATGAGGCTCAGCGGTTGAGCGCCGGCTTCCCACACGCGAGGTCCCGGGCTCAGTCCCTGGCCGCCTGATAAATGCAGCAGCACGTGAGAAACCACTATGCTGAGTGCAAGTGCGCAGACACCAAGACTGCACGCCGCAGTGTTCTGTTTCCATGTAATTCCAGACGAGGCGAAACCAGGAGGGCCGAAACCGATCAGCCGCTGGCGGCGGAGAGGTAGGGGCTGACTGCCAAGGTGCATCGGGGAACTTGGGACCCTGCAATGTTGTGTATCTTCACTCTGGTGTTGTTATCTGACATTCAACCCCAGACAGCAGGGCACACTTTACGGGTTAAGTTTACTAAATCTAAGTCACAGCTCAAACCTGCTTTTAAAAAGTAACGGTTAACTACTGGGTAGATACCCAGAAGAACTGAGAGCAGTGACATGAACAGATCTGCACACCGATGTTCATAGCAGCATTATTCACCATTGCCAAAAGCTGGAAACAACCCAGGTGTCCATCAACAGACGAATGGATAAACAAACTGTGGTCTATTCACACGATGGATTATTATGCAGCTGTAAGAAGAAATGAAGTCGTAAAGCATATGACAACATGGATGAACCTGGAGGACATTATGCTGAGTGAAGCAAGCCAGACACAAAAGGACAAATACTGTATGACTGCGTTACTATGAACCAAATATAGTAACATATTGTTTGATTCAAAAAATATTTTACATGTATCCAGTACATTTGAGAAATGTATGTATTTATTCATCTGTGTTTACTTTTTAGTTTTTAATTGTTTATATTTTCAATTATTAAGTGTACAAAATAAAGTTAAAAAAAAAGTATCGGCTAGGTAAAGCTCGCTACAGCCGTCTCTGTCCGTGGAGGCACACCTAGGACACAGCACACTTCCAAGGAGACTCGCCGGGAGCAGGGGGCACGGAGGGAAGGAATCGTGTATTCTACGCATCTACGTGGCGGTAAGTGCTTTGCACCCGCTCGCTCACTCAACATGACCTTCCTTGGGGAAGACAGCACAACTGAATCACATTCCCCAGCTCGAGAGCTACCGCATTCAACACCATACGTCAGAAGTTCAGACTGAAAGATGTGTAAAATTACTCTAACATCTCAATTCTTCGATGGTGTTACAACCAATTGTTTTATCCTGGAATCAAGCCTTTTTGTTTCTGATTTTGTCCACCAAATGAGCGCCCGGCTGTGGCGGCTGCTGAGGCCCCGCTTCCTGGGGCTCCCGCTCCTGGAACACCTTCCCTGGATGTGCAGCGGCCCCGGCAGGTAGAGCAGGCCAAACGCAACTGGATCACTTCACCAGCACTGTGCTCCCACCTGCCAGCGCCCTCGCTCGCCCTTACAACCCACTCCGAGGAAGCCACTGCCACGCTCGATCCAACGCCACGCGAGCCCAGCGCGATGGAAGGGGCTCGTCAGTGACAAGCGCACTCAGAGGCTGCACCCACACAGCCGCCCCCCCAAACGAGAGCCTTGGGCACGGGCAGAGGCACCCAGGCGAACCACCAGCAGCGGAAACGCAGCAGCAAAGCAGAGTGGGATGCGCCGAGGCGGAGCTCAGCCTTCTGAGGACCTGGCTCTCCAAGGAATAAAGCTTAAAAAACTCTCTCTGGGGGGAGAAGGCAGGCTTTTCTCTACCCCCATGCTCCCTGCCTAACGTCATGCCCCAAGGAAATGACAGAAAAGGATGTCATTAATAAATGTACTTCAACTTTCTTTTCAATGCTGCTAAAAAGCATATGCAAATCCATCTGTAATTAGGTTTAAAAATTCCATTTCATGGGATAATCAGACTTCAAAAAACTCAATTTTAGTTTTAATCAGATTTTAACAAGGATATTAAGTCCATTTCGCTTAGAAAAGGGAAAAACTGTGAATTTAACACAAAACGTATTCAAGCTTAGCCCTGGGAGATAATTAAATAAAATTAATTTGGCAAGGGTTGTCAGTAAAAGGAAACGCTCCAAAAGTGGCTCATGTTCCTGATGGGAACAAAAGCAGCTCCTTACTCACACACGGAGGCCGCCACGCGCGCAGGGGAGCAGCAGCCGCCTCCCGCAGCAGCAGGCCCGGGTTCCGAACCCACCGCACAGGGCCAGCCCGAGGACGCGAGGGCAGGCGGCCAGCGCGTCCTGGGCCCTGCCGGGAGCGGCCTGTACCGGACTCCGCATCCGAGGAAGGAGCGCCTCACCTTCCAGCAGACTCCCGGGCCTAGACGAGGCGAGGCCCTCCGCTCCCGGGCCCAGAACCCCGGCACCTCCGCGGCCCAACGCGCCACATGCTTCGTTCACGGTAATCCCGCTAGGCCGGGGCTTGTCATCGGCAGCGACCACGTTTAACTCGGCCGCTGGTGGACCTCCAGCTTGGCATCTAGCGTGGCAAAGTTCTCAATAAAAACATGCCGAATGGGGCAGATCTGATCACAGTCCCCGTTCCTGGGAACGTCCGACGAGCAGAAAGAAGGCAAGACAGAAACGAGCATCTCTCAACCCAGGGAGCAAACCGATAAGGGTTTCATCATCAGAATTCTTAAGTAAAGGATAATTTACTTGCGATAGCGCCAGCTCCCTCGACAAGCTCTCGCTGCATGTCAAGACACGAGCCAGAGCCCTGAGCTCACGGCCTAGGTGGTGCCAGTCCCACGCTGTGTCCACTCCCAAGAGCTAACCTCAAACGGTCCCACGCTGCCAACAGCTTCCAGCAGACCAGGAGAGAGGAGAGAGAGGAGCACCCCGTGCGCAGAGAGCGGCCGACTTAAAGCCCAGACAACGCCCTCAGGCCAGGTCCAGCTGCCACCACGGCCACGCTCGTCCGCTCCCCTATGCCCTGCCACGGCCAGGCACTGCCGTGCTCCAGCCGTCCTCGCTTTCTAATGAAAAGTCCCTCAGTCCCACCCAGACCAAGAGAACTGGTCACCACATCTTGTGCTACAAAAGCAGAGCTGAGTCGCCACAACAGGGAGACCTTGCAGCACGCAGAGGCTGAAACATTTACTAGCCAATCCCTTACGGAAACAACTTGACAGCTCCTGCCCTGACCCCATCCCTTAAACCCACCCTATCCCATCACAGGTGCGCACTGGCTAGCTGTGAAAACTCTAGGAGTTGTCCTAGCCTACTAAACGGATGAAACAAGACAAAGCATGTTTGAAGTCTTTGTAGCCAAAGAACCACACTTAGATAATTTGCAGATAACTTAGTAGCAACCTCTACTGGGATCTCTGTGACATTGCAGTTAAGCTCTAGTAAACAATGAAAATGCCCAAACTAAAAGAAATGCCAGTAACAGCTACCAGTGACTCTAAGTCAGCCTAGCAGAAAACCAAATCTAATTTTACTGTAAGAGCCACTAAAAAAGGAGCTTTAAGTTAAAGGAGCCACACCAAAGCCAGCAATGTTATAACTTGCCAATTCTAAAAGACAGGTGACACCTGCATTTCATAATTACAATCCCAACGAAAGGCAAAATATTCCTGAGCCCTCACTGGCTACGCTGAACAGATAGAAGCTATAAAAGGCAACTCAGAATGCAGAAAGCTGTGTCTAAGGATCTCCCATGCATGCGCACAGACTCACGATCAGATCAGAAGCAGGCAGCAGTGCTCCCTTCCTGTGGGAGGACTGTTTGGTTTCATGAAACTGAAAAGCAGTTTGCACGTAATCAAAAATTAAGTGCTAATCTCCTAACTCAAGCGCATTGTGCTGCCGCCTCAGAAGTTGAATGCTTCCTCTCCAGAGTAATTACTGCTCTTACTCTCTCTTGCAGACAGCCTCCTCCCACTGCTGAGCAAACTCCACAACCTGCCAGGAGATGCCCGGCTCCCGGCTCCCAGCAGGTGGGGCAGCTGGGGCAGCTGGGGCAGCCGTCCAGCAGCAGGGAGGCGCTTCTGGCCAGAGTTCTGCTGGGAGCCATCAAGTCCAAAAGAGAGGCTCTCAGCTGACATGCCGCGCTCTGCACACACGGAACGCACGGGCAGCTCCCCAGCAGAAGCTGCGCAGGCCAGCACCAGCTGATGCGCTCACACGGCACAGGGTTCAGCTGCATCAGCGTGTGGCGAGCCAGGCGGTACAGGCTACGGAGGGCAGGGCCCCCGCGCCCCAGGACAGGCCAGCAATCCCCAGGGGCCGTGGGCTCCCTGATGGCCCTGCCAGTCCCGTGCCGTCCCCAGAGCTGCTGAGGGCACCGGCACCAGGAGTGAGGGGCTCTGGAAGCAGCGGCAGCCACCGGGGACGGCGCCTTCAGAACAGGGGCCTCGGTAAACAGACTATTTCCAGACCAAAGAAAGTGCCTGGCCTGCTTTCCTATGGCCATCACCCAAACGCAGCAAAGACACAGCTGAGCCTGGACTCCTATCAAGTACTCCCGCGCCATCTTCCAACTTACAAGCCCAAGAGGCAGCCCCTTCATCTCCATGGCTTAAAAGCGCCTGACTTCCCGCATCGTGGGCAGACCTTGCGTTCTGCTCGCTCCCGGGTCCCCAAAGCCAGCCCAGTGCCTGGTGAACAGCAGGGCCTCAAGCCAGCGGCCCAAGAAGGCACACGTGAGGGACTCTGCCGGGATCGCGGCACGGCCCTACTAGCCGACGACGGACAGGACGGACCCGAAGAAGAAAGCAGGCCGGCCGTGAAAGAAGCTGGCCTTGGCCTCGTCCAGGGCCGCCAGCCAGGTCCTCGCTCACGGGAGAGCCACGCGGCTCACTGTGCCTCGAGCCCGATGGGGGCCGCCACCTGCCCACCCCCCAGCCCAGGAGACTGGCAAGAAGCAAGGCCCTCCCTCGGGGAGTTTCAAGGGAGGACAGCGCTTCCCACCACCAACACCGAAGACGCTCTTCCCTGCTCTAAGCCTGCACTGGACCCGTCACCTGCGGGAGAGTCAGATTTCTCAGACAGACCCAAAGCCTTCAGGACCTGCTCCCTGCCCACGGCCCCAGCTTCTGCCACACCCCACGTGCCCACTGCCCTGGGCCTCTGCCTGCTGCCGGCTGCCCACTGCCCAGAACCTCTGCCCGCTGCCCGCTGCCCTGGACCTCTGCTTGCTGCCTGC